>JAULUF010000014.1:14020000-14240000 GCA_031834385.1 Semotilus atromaculatus
CTTTCTTACTAATCTATCTTTCTTTCTTTCTTTCTAACTAATCTATCTTTCTTACTAATCTTTTTTTCTTTCTTTCATTCTTTCTTACTAATCTTTTTTTCTTTCTTTCTTTCTAACTAATCTATCTTTCTTTCTTACTAATTTATTTTCTTTCTTTCTAACTAATCTATCTTTCTTTCTTTCTTACTAATCTTTTTTTCTTTCTTTCTTTCTGACTAATCTATCTTTCTTTCTTTCTTACTAATCTTTTTTTCTTTCTTTCTTTCTAACTAATCTATCTTTCTTTCTTTCTTACTAATTTATTTTCTTTCTAACTAATCTATCTTTCTTTCTTTCTTACTAATCTTTTTTTCTTTCTTTCTAACTAATCTATCTTTCTTTCTTTCTTACTAATCTTTTTTTCTTTCTTTCTAACTAATCTATCTTTCTTTCTTTCTTACTAATTTATTTTCTTTCTTTCTAACTAATCTATCTTTCTTTGTTTCTTACTAATCTTTTTTTCTTTCTTTCTAACTAATCTATCTTTCTTTCTTTCTTACTAATCTTTTTTCTTTCTTTCTTACTAATCTATCTTTCTTTCTTTCTTACTAATCTATCTTTCTTTCATTCTTTCTAACTAATCTATCTTTCTTTCTTACTAATCTTTTTTTCTTTTTCTTTCTTTCTTACTAATCTTTTTTTCTTTCTTTCTTTCTAACTAATCTATCTTTCTTTCTTTCTTACTAATCTTTTTTTCTTTTTCTTTCTTTCTTACTAATCTTTTTTTCTTTCTTTCTTTCTAACTAATCTATCTTTCTTTCTTTCTTACTAATCTATCTTTCTTTCTTTCTTACTAATCTATCTTTCTTTCTTTCTTACTAATCTATCTTTCTTTCCTTCTTTCTTTCTTACTAATCTTTTTTTCTTTCTTTCTTTCTTTCTTACTAATCTTTTTTTCTTTCTTTCTTTCTAACTAATCTATCTTTCTTTCTTTCTTACTAATCTTTTTTCTTTCTTTCTTTCTAACTAATCTATCTTTCTTTCTTTCTTACTAATCAATCTTTCTTTCTTACTAATCTATCTTTCTTTCCTTCTTTCTTTCTAACTAATCTATCTTTCTTTCTTTCTTACTAATCTTTTTTTCTTTCTTTCTTACTAATCTATCTTTCTTTCCTTCTTTCTTTCTAACTAATCTATCTTTCTTTCTTTCTAACTAACCTTTTTTTCTTTTTTTCTTTCTTTCTTTCTTACTAATCTTTTTTTCTTTCTTTCTTTCTAACTAATCTATCTTTCTTTCTTTCTTACTAATCAATCTTTCTTTCTTACTAATCTATCTTTCTTTCTTTCTTTCTAACTAATCTATCTTTCTTTCTTTCTTACTAATCTTTTTTTCTTTCTAACTAATCTATCTTTCTTTCTTTCTTTCTTTCTAACTAATCTATCTTTCTTTCTTTCTTACTAATCTTTTTTTTCTTTCTTTCTTTCTAACTAATCTATCTTTCTTTCTTTCTTACTATTTTTTTTCTTTCTTTCTTTCTTACTAATCTATCTTTCTTACTAATCTATCTTTCTTTCATTCTTTCTAACTAATCTATCTTTCTTTCTTACTAATCTTTTTTTCTTTCTTACTAATCTTTTTTTCTTTCTTTCTTTCTAACTAATCTATCTTTCTTTCTGTCTTACTAATCTTTTTTTCTTTCTTTCTTACTAATCTATCTTTCTTACTAATCTTTTTTTCTTTCTTACCAATCTTTTTTTCTTTCTTTCTTTCTTACCAATCTTTTTTTCTTTCTTTCTTTCTTACTAATCTATCTTTCTTTCTTTCCTACTAATCTTTTTTTCTTTCTAACTAATCTATCTTTCTTTCTTTCTTTCTTTTTTTCTAACTAATCTATCTTTCTTTCTTACTAATCTTTTTTTCTTTCTATCTAATCTATCTTTCTTTCTTTCTAACTAATCTATCTTTCTTTCTTACTAAAATTTTTTTCTTTCTTTATAATAATCTATCTTTCTTTCTTTCTTACTATTTTTTTTCTTTCTTTCTTTCTTACTAATCTATCTTTCTTTCTTACTAATCTATCTTTCTTTCATTCTTTCTAACTAATCTATCTTTCTTTCTTACTAATCTTTTTTTCTTTCTTACTAATCTTTTTTTCTTTCTTTCTTTCTAACTAATCTATCTTTCTTTCTGTCTTACTAATCTTTTTTTCTTTCTTTCTTACTAATCTATCTTTCTTTCTTTCTTACTAATCTATCTTTCTTTCTTACTAATCTTTTTTTCTTTCTTACCAATCTTTTTTTCTTTCTTTCTTTCTTACTAATCTATCTTTCTTTCTTTCCTACTAATCTTTTTTTCTTTTCTTTCTAACTAATCTATCTTTCTTTCTTTCTTTCTTTTTTTCTAACTAATCTATCTTTCTTTCTTTCTTACTAATCTTTTTTTCTTTCTAACTAATCTATCTTTCTTTCTTTCTAACTAATCTCTCTTTCTTTCTTACTAAAATTTTTTTCTTTCTTTCTTTCTAACTAATCTATCTTTCTTTCTTTCTAACGTATCTATATTTCTTTCTTTCTTTCTTTCTTACTAATCTATCTTTCTTTCTAACTAATCTATCTTTCTTTCTTTCTTTCTAACTAATCTATCTTTCTTTCTTTCTTACTAATCTTTTTTTCTTTCTTTCTTTCTAACTAATCTATCTTTCTTTCTTTCTTACTAATCTATTTTCTTTCTTTCTAACTAATCTATCTATCGTATAGCAACACCCTAGCAACCACCAAAAATACCTTAGAACACCATAGCAACACCATAGCATCCACCCAAAATACCTTAGAACACCCTAGCAACACCATAGCAACCACCCAAAATACCTTAGAACACCCTAGCAACACCCTAGCAACCACCCAAAATACCTTAGAACACCCTAGCAACACCATAGCAACCAACCAAAATACCTTAGAACACCCTAGCAACCACCCAGAACACCCTAGCAACCACCCAAAATACATTAGAACACCCTAGCAACACCCTAGCAACCACCCAAAATACCTTAGAACACCCTAGCAACACCCTAGCAACCAACCAAAATACCTTAGAACACCCTAGCAACACCCTAGCAACCAACCAAAATACCTTAGAACACCCTAGCAACACCCTAGCAACCACCCAAAATACCTTAGAACACCCTAGCAACACCATAGTAACCAACCAAAATACCTTAGAACATCCTAGCAACACCCTAGCAACCACCCAAAATACCTTAGAACACCCTAGCAACACCCTAGCAACCACCCAAAATACCTTAGAACACCCTAGCAACACCATAGCAACCAACCAAAATACCTTAGAACACCCTAGCAACCACCCAGAACACCCTAGCAACCACCCAAAATACATTAGAACACCCTAGCAACACCCTAGCAACCAACCAAAATACCTTAGAACACCCTAGCAACACCCTAGCAACCACCCAAAATACCTTAGAACACCCTAGCAACACCATAGTAACCAACCAAAATACCTTAGAACATCCTAGCAACACCCTAGCAACCACCCAAAATACCTTAGAACACCCTAGCAACACCATAGCAACCAACCAAAATACCTTAGAACACCCTAGCAACACCCTAGCAACCACCCAATATACCTTAGAACACCATAGA
Source organism: Semotilus atromaculatus (assembly GCA_031834385.1). Taxonomy (NCBI): domain Eukaryota; kingdom Metazoa; phylum Chordata; class Actinopteri; order Cypriniformes; family Leuciscidae; genus Semotilus; species Semotilus atromaculatus. The sequence continues at coordinate 14,023,640 of JAULUF010000014.1, forward strand.
AACCACCCAGAACACCCTAGCAACCACCCAAAATACATTAGAACACCCTCGCAGCCACCTAAAATACCTTAGAATACCCAAGCAACCACCTATAACACCGTAGCAACCCACTAGAAACACCCTAGCGACTTTACTTTAAATTACTTTAAACTATTTTACACATTAAACTAAGTTAAACTTTAAACTAGAAACTAAATTAAACTAGAAACTACTTTAAACTACTTTAAACTTTAAACTACTTTAAACTAGAAACTACTTTAAACTACTTTAAACTAAGTTAAACTTTAAACTACTTTAAACTAAGTTAAACTTTAAACTAAAAACTACCTTAAAATATTTTAAACTTTAAACTACTTTAAACTTTAAACTAAGTTAAACTTTAAACTACTTTAAACTAGAAACTACTTTAAATATTTTAAACTTTAAACTAATTTAAACTTTAAACTAATTTAAACTTTAAACTACTTTAAACTAGAAACTACTTTAAACTATTTTAAACTTTAAACTACTTTAAACTAGAAACTACTTTAAACTTTAAACTACTTTAAATTTTAAATTAAGTTAAACTTTAAACTACTTTAAACTAGAAACTAAGTTAAACTTTAAACTACTTTAAACTAAGTTAAACTTTAAACTAATTTAAACTAAAAACTAATTTAAAATATAGCTGCGAGCAGCGATTACGGGCCCAAGCCGGTGGCACCGCAACCCCGGTGCCTTTAGTACCTAAAGGCACCGGGGTGGCCGTTCCGCCAGCTTTGGCCCTTCATCGCTGCTCGCAGCTATATTTATATATATATACACTCACCGGCCACTTTATTAGGTACACCTGTCCAACTGCTCCTTAACACTTAATTTCTAAGCAGCCAATCACATGGCGGCAACTCAGTGCATTTAGGCATGTAGACATGGTCAAGACAATCTCCTGCAGTTCAAACCGAGCATCAGTATGGGGAAGAAAGGTGATTTGAGTGACTTTGAACGTGGCATGATTGTTGGTGCCAGAAGGGCTGGTCTGAGTATTTCAGAAACTGCTAATCTACTGGGATTTTCACGCACAACCATCTCTAGGGTTTACAGAGAATGGTCCGAAAAAGAAAAAACATCCAGTGAGCGGCAGTTCTGTGGGGGGAAATGCCTTGTTGATGCCAGAGGTCAGAGGAGAATGGCCAGACTGGTTCGAGCTGATAGAAGGGCAACAGTGACTCAAATAACCACCCGTTACAACCAAGGTGGGCAGAAGAGCATCTCTGAACGCACAGTACGTCGAACTTTGAGGCAGATGGGCTACAGCAGCAGAAGACCACACCGGGTGCCACTCCTTTCAGCTAAGAACAGGAAACTGAGGCTACAATTTGCACAAGCTCATCGAAATTGGACAATAGAAGATTGGAAAAACGTTGCCTGGTCTGATGAGTCTCGATTTCTGCTGCGACATTCGGATGGTAGGGTCAGAATTTGGCGTCTACAACATGAAAGCATGGATCCATCCTGCCTTGTATCAACGGTTCAGGCTGGTGGTGGTGGTGTCATGGTGTGGGGAATATTTTCTTGGCACTCTTTGGGCCCCTTGGTACCAATTGAGCATCGTTGCAACGCCACAGCCTACCTGAGTATTGTTGCTGACCATGTCCATCCCTTTATGACCACAATGTACCCAACTTCTGATGGCTACTTTCAGCAGGATAATGCGCCATGTCATAAAGCTGGAATCATCTCAGACTGGTTTCTTGAACATGACAATGAGTTCGCTGTACTCAAATGGCCTCCACAGTCACCAGATCTCAATCCAATAGAGCATCTTTGGGATGTGGTGGAACGGGAGATTTGCATCATGGATGTGCAGCCGACAAATCTGCGGCAACTGTGTGATGCCATCATGTCAATATGGACCAAACTCCCCGAGGAATGCTTCCAGCACCTTGTTGAATCTATGCCACGAAGAATTGAGGCAGTTCTGAAGGCAAAAGGGGGTCCAACCCGTTACTAGCATGGGGTACCTAATAAAGTGGCCGGTGAGTGTATATATATATATATATATATATATATATATATAAACGGCCCGGTGGCACCGCCACCCCGGTGCCTTTGGGGTTATTGTGCACGACGTGCAAAAACGTAACCCCGCTTTGACTGTCGAAAAGAAGTGTGCTGTAGAGCTTGCATCAGTGTGGGCTCTGCAAAAGTGTGCATCGAGGGCACATATCAACCACAAAGTATGCGTGAGCAACCTTCTGAAACCTAAAATGAAAAATGAGACACCCTACGGTCTCATGGATTTAACGGACACATGAAATAAGTACACAAGACCGAAATTCATATGAAGTGTGCCATTTGGGACAGGGCCTATGATCGTGAACCACAATAGCCACATATATGAGATAATTTAAATTTAGAATCATTTTTAATGTCATAGGATGTCATATGTCAATATGTTTTGTAGCACTTAAATGTGTAAATCCAGAAGCCTAGTATTTATCTGGAGGTCTTTGTCCTTTGCCTGTCAACCTGGTTTGTCTCTGCCTTTTCTGTTCTGCCCTGTTTGCCATTGTTCACCCTGCCTGTCTTGACCATTCTTAATAAAAAGCTGCAAATTGATTCAAAAAGACAAGGCCTTAAACTTAAACTTGAACAAGGATTAAACTCTTGTAACTGTAACAGACACCAAGGCACAATCACACACATGCACGCACGCACGCACACACAGTTTAAAAACAAAAAAAATATTTATCCAACCCCATTTAAAAACAGTCTGTGATTCCTTTACTTTATTAATAAAACTTATTTAAAAAATACAAGGCTTAAGACATTTATTTTCCTTTTTAATGCAGGCCAAACCACACAGCAGTGAAATGGTTAATCTAGCCCTCCTCCCCCTACACACACACACACACACACACACACAGACAGGCACAGACAGAGAGACGTAGGCTTATGGCAAGCCGTTTTAACATTTAATCATTTAAACCCACTAGTCTCTATTTTCATGCTACTAGTACTTATTTTTTAGATACTAGTATTTTTAGATACTAATATAGTATCTAATGAATAAGTACTAGTATCTTTTAAAAGGTACTAGTCCCTAAGGAATAAGCACTAGTATCTAAAGAATAGGCAGTAGTACCTAAAGAATAAGCACTAGTCGCTAATGAATAAGTACTAGTACTTAATGGAATAGATACTAGTATCTAAAAAATAAGTACTAGTAGCATGAAAATAGAGACTAGTAGGTTAAAATGATTAAATGTTAAGACGGCTTGCCATATTGGCTCAGAGAGAGAGAGAGAGAAAATGACCATATTCAAACCAAAATATCTGACTTTCTGTTGTTCGGAGCTAATAACTGTAAATTAGAAAGTTGTTCGGCTTGAGGAGAAGAATATACACGCTGAGTTTTGTAACTGTAGGTAAAACTAACTAAGTTATAACACACTTTATATGTCCTTATTAAGCCATGAAAATTCATTTCCTCGCCACGGCCAAACCGTTCGAGATATCAAAAGTCCGTCCGCAATTTAGCATCCTCAAAGTCTTGACATCATGCACACCGAGTTTGGCGATGATTGAATGAATTGCCTAGGAGTAGTACTTCAAATTCCACAGCAAGCGTTTTCCAAACAACCCATAATAGCCGACTTCCTGTTGGGCTGGCGTAAAACTTGACCGGGGGTAAGATGTTCGGCCCGATGAGATCTATATGTGTACTGAGTTTCATATTAATTCATGCAAGCGTGTTGGATATATGGACAAAATTGTCGGACCCCGTTCAAGAGGGCACTGTTGAGCCCCCCTGCCACGCCCGGGTACCAGCTTCAGGCCGGCCCTGATGGCCGTGGGTTCTGACCTGTGTGCAAAATTCAAAAATTCAAAATTCAAAAAAATTCAAAATTCAACGCAAGTTTTTGAGCACGTTAAGAGCCCCAAAAGCCCCTGAAACCTTGAAATCCATTCAAAGCAATAGACAAATCCCTCACACACAGAGACAGAGAGAGAGGGAGAGAAAATTCTCAGATACATCCACATTCAAACTTAAATATCTGACTTGCTGTTGTTTGGAGCTAATGACAGTTAATTAGAAAGTTGTCCGGCTTGATCTGAACAATATGCGTACCGAGTTTTATGATTGTAGGTAAAACTATATAACTAACACCCCCACTTTTGTCAAAAGGTGGCGCTACTGAGCCCCTGCACCACGCCCGTTTCTGAAACTTTGCACATGTCTACTGGCTAATAAATGTGATCTGTCTGTCGAGTTTCATGCAATTTTAAGCAATTTCAGGCATGCTAAGAGTCTCAAAAGCATCCAAAAAGAATATTAAAGTTTGATGCGTTTGATGCGTTGTCACGGCAACAGTATCTTAGATATCAATAATCCTTTCACAAGTCTACATCTGGCGTGTGTTTACATTATACACATAAAGTTTGAAGCAAATCGGGTAAAAATAAGAGGGTGATTTCAAAGCATTTTGAAAGTGACACACTTCCTGCTGCCAGTTGGTGGCGCTATAACATTGACTCACAATAGTCACATCCATGTGATCGGACTCTTACAACGAACACACTGCTGAAGTTTCATCAAGATCAGTTAATGTATGCAGAAGTTATAACACACTTCCTGTTTCCATTAATCGCCATAAATTCGTTTCCTCGCCACGGCCAAACCGTTCGAGATATCAAAAATCCCCTTGCAACTTTTCATCGTCAATCTCTTGACTTCATGCTGACCGAGTTTCGTGGCGATTGGTTGAATTCTCTAGGAGGAGTATATCGAATTCCATTGCATGCGTTTTCCAAACAAGCCTTAATAGCCGACTTCCTGTTGGGCTGGGGTAAAAAGTAAAAGTACAAAGGATATATGAACCGATGAGATCTATATGTGTACCGAGTTTCATATTATTACATGCAAGCGTGTTTGATTTATGAACCAAGTTTTTGGACCCCGTTCCAGGGGGCGCTGTCAAACCCCCCTGCCACGCCCGGGTACCAGCTTCAGCCCGGCCCTGATGGCCGCCGGTTCTGACCCGTGTGCAAAGTTTCAAGAGTTTTTGAGCACGTTAAGGGGCCCAAAAGTGCGCTGAGAGTCTCAAAAGCATCCAAAAAGAATATTAAAGTTTGATGCATTGTCACGGCAACAGCATCTAAGATATCAACAATCCTTTCACAGGTCTACATCTGGCGTGTGTCTACATTATACACATCAAGTTTGAAGCAAATCGGGTAAAGCCTGTTTGATTTATGGACCAAGTTTTCGGACCCCGTTCCAGGGGGCGCTGTCGAGTCCCCCTGCCATGCCCGGGTACCAGCTTCAGCCCGGCCCTGATGGCCGCGGTTTCTGACCCGTGTGCAAAGTTTCAAGAGTTTTTGAGCATGTTAAGGGCCCCAAAAGTGCGCTAAGAATCTCAAAAGTATCCAAAAAGAATATTAAAGTTTGATGCGTTGTCACGGCAACAGCATCTAAGATATCAACAATCCTTTCACAGGTCTACATCTGGCTTGTGTCTACATTATACACATCAAGTTTGAAGCAAATAGGGTAAAGCGTGTTGGATATATGGACCAAATCGTCGGACCCGTTCAAGGGGGCGCTGTCGAGCCCCCCTGCCACGCCCGGGTACCAGCTTCAGCCTGGCCCTGATGGCCGTGGGTTTTGTCCCGTGTGCAAAGTTTCAAGAGTTTTCGAGCACGTTAAGAACCCCAAAAGTGCCCGAAAGCATAAAAAAGTATGAAAAAGCTTAAAAAAAGGAATATTAATGTTTGATGCATTGCCATGGCAACAGTATCTAAGATATCAATAATCCTTTCACAGGTCTACATCTGGCGTGTGTCTACATTATGCACATGAAGTTTGAAGCAAATCGGGTAAAAATAAGAGGGTGATTTAAAAGCATTTTGAAAGTGACACACTTCCTGCTGCCAGTTGGTGGCGCTATAACTTTGACTCACAATAGTCACATCCATGTGATCGGGCTCTTACAACGAACACACTGCTGAAGTTTCATCAAGATCAGTTAATGTATGCATTAGTTATAACACACTTCCTGTTTCATGTTTCTCGCCATAATTTCGTTTCCTCGCCACGGCCAAACCGTTCGAGATATCAAAAATCCCCTGGCAACTTTTCATCCTCAGTGTCTTGACTTCATGCTGACCGAGTTTCGTGCCGTGTGTTTGAATTCTCTAGGAGGAGTATTTCACATTCCATTGCATGCGTTTTCCAAACAACCCTTAATAGCCGACTTCCTGTTGGGCTGGGGTAAAAAGTAAGAGCATGAAGTATATATGAACCGATGAGATCTATATGTGTACTGAGTTTCAGATTATTACATGCAAGCGTGTTTGATTTATGGACCAAGTGTTCAAACCCCGTTCCAGGGGGCGCTGTCGAGCCCCCCTGCCACGCCCGGGTACCAGCTTCAGCCCGGCTCTGATGGCCGCGGGATCTGAGATGTGTGCAAAGTTTCAAGAGTTTTCGAGCACGTTAAGGCCCCCAAAAGTGCCCAAAAGGTAGTAAAATAATAATAATAATAATAATAATAAATATAGCTGCGAGCAGCGATTACGGGCCCAAGCCGGTGGCACCGCAACCCCGGAGCCTTTACCTAAAGGCACCGGGGTGGCGGTTCCGCCGGCTTTGGCCCTTCATCGCTGCTCGCAGCTATATTTATATATATATATATATATAAAGCCGGTGGCACCGCCACCCTTGTGCCTTTAGGGTTATTGTGCACGACGTACAAAACCGTAACTCCGCTTTGACTGTCGAAAAGAAGTGTGCTGTAGAGCTTGCATCAGTGTGGGCTCTGCAAAAGTGCGCATCGAGGGCACATATCAACCAGGTCTTTGTCCTTTGCCTGTCAACCTGGTTTGTCTCTGCCTTTTCTGTTCTGCCCTGTTTGCCATTGTTCACCCTGCCTGTCTTGACCATTCTTAATAAAAAGCTGCAAATGGATTCAAAAAGACAAGGCCTTAAACTTAAACTTGAACAAGGACTAAATTCTTGTAACTGTAACAGACTCAAGGCACAATCACACACACACACACACACGCGCGCGCACGCACACACACACAGTTTAAAAACAAACATTGTTACATTGATTAAAAAAGAAACATCAAATATGTTTTTAGTCATAGTATTATTTTATACAGAAATAAATTATTTGTAATTCAGATGAGAATAAAGTTAGTGATTTACAATTTTAAGGAAAACAAATATATTGTTCTGAAATATAGCACATTCATTTTAAATTCATTCAGCTTCAATTACCAATACAATCTTAATTTTATTTAAAGCAAACTATACATTTAAAAGATCTGGGTTCTATGCATATTTTGTAATTTAAAAAAATACAAAATTGTTTTGCAAAAAGACAAGGCCTTGGAGATTTCTTTATCCTTTAATGCAGGAAAAATCACACAGCAATGAAAGGCTTAATCTCTTGTCACTGTAACAGACAGCCAGCCACACACACACACACACACATAAACACAGACACCAGCCCTCCCTCCCCTCCCCACACAGACAGCCACACACACACACACACACACTCACACAGACAGAATGGGAGGGGGCCCTCTCTCTGTCAGAGAGAGATACCATTTCAAGAAATCCACATTCAAACCACAATATCTGACTTTCTGTTGGTCCGAGGTAATTACTGTCAATTAGAAAGTTGTTCGGTTTGAGGAGAAGAATATACACGCTGAGTTTTGTAACTGTAGGTAAAACTAACTAAGTTATAACACACTTTATATGTCCTTTTTTAGTCATGAAAATTAATTTCCTCGCCACGGCCAAACCGTTTGAGATATCAAAAATCCGTCCGCAATTTAGTATCCTCAATGTCTTGACTTCATGAACACCGAGTTTGGCGAGGATTGAATGAATTGCCTAGGAGTAGTACTTCAAATTCCACAGCAAGCGTTTTCCAAACAACCCATAATAGCCGACTTCCTGTTGGGCTGGCGTAAAACTTGACCGGGGGTAAGATGTTCGGCCCGATGAGATCTATATGTGTACTGAGTTTCATATTAATTCATGCAAGCGTGTTGGATATATGGACCAAATTGTCGGACCCCGTTCAAGAGGGCGCTGTTGAGCCCCCCTGCCACGCCCGGGTACCAGCTTCAGCCTGGCCCTGATGGCCGTGGGTTCTGACCTGTGTGCAAAATTTCAAGAGTTTTTGAGCACGTTAAGAGCCCCAAAAGCCCCTGAAACCTTGAAATCCATTCAAAGCAATAGACAAATCCCTCACACACAGAGACAGAGAGAGAGGGAGAGAAAATTCTCAGATACATCCACATTCAAACTTAAATATCTGACTTGCTGTTGTTTGGAGCTAATGACAGTTAATTAGAAAGTTGTCCGGCTTGATCTGAACAATATGCGTACCGAGTTTTATGATTGTAGGTAAAACTATATAACTAACACCCCCACTTTTGTCAAAAGGTGGCGCTACTGAGCCCCTGCACCACGCCCGTTTCTGAAACTTTGCACATGTCTACTGGCTAATAAATGTGATCTGTCTGTCGAGTTTCATGCAATTTTAAGCAATTTCAGGCATGCTAAGAGTCTCAAAAGCATCCAAAAAGAATATTAAAGTTTGATGCGTTTGATGCGTTGTCACGGCAACAGTATCTTAGATATCAATAATCCTTTCACAACTCTACATCTGGCGTGTGTTTACATTATACACATAAAGTTTGAAGCAAATCGGGTAAAAATAAGAGGGTGATTTCAAAGCATTTTGAAAGTGACACACTTCCTGCTGCCAGTTGGTGGCGCTATAACATTGACTCACAATAGTCACATCCATGTGATCGGACTCTTACAACGAACACACTGCTGAAGTTTCATCAAGATCAGTTAATGTATGCAGAAGTTATAACACACTTCCTGTTTCCATTATTCGCCATAAATTCGTTTCCTCGCCACGGCCAAACCGTTCGAGATATCAAAAATCCCCTGGCAACTTTTCATCGTCAATCTCTTGACTTCATGCTGACCGAGTTTCGTGGCGATTGGTTGAATTCTCTAGGAGGAGTATATCGAATTCCATTGCATGCGTTTTCCAAACAAGCCTTAATAGCCGACTTCCTGTTGGGCTGGGGTAAAAAGTAAAAGTACAAAGGATATATGAACCGATGAGATCTATATGTGTACCGAGTTTCATATTATTACATGCAAGCGTGTTTGATTTATGAACCAAGTTTTTGGACCCCGTTCCAGGGGGCGCTGTCAAACCCCCCTGCCACGCCCGGGTACCAGCTTCAGCCCGGCCCTGATGGCCGCCGGTTCTGACCCGTGTGCAAAGTTTCAAGAGTTTTTGAGCACGTTAAGGGGCCCAAAAGTGCGCTGAGAGTCTCAAAAGCATCCAAAAAGAATATTAAAGTTTGATGCATTGTCACGGCAACAGCATCTAAGATATCAACAATCCTTTCACAGGTCTACATCTGGCGTGTGTCTACATTATACACATCAAGTTTGAAGCAAATCGGGTAAAGCCTGTTTGATTTATGGACCAAGTTTTCGGACCCCGTTCCAGGGGGCGCTGTCGAGCCCCCCTGCCACGCCCGGGTACCAGCTTCAGCCCGGCCCTGATGGCCGCGGTTTCTGACCCGTGTGCAAAGTTTCAAGAGTTTTTGAGCATGTTAAGGGCCCCAAAAGTGCGCTAAGAATCTCAAAAGTATCCAAAAAGAATATTAAAGTTTGATGCGTTGTCACGGCAACAGCATCTAAGATATCAACAATCCTTTCACAGGTCTACATCTGGCTTGTGTCTACATTATACACATCAAGTTTGAAGCAAATAGGGTAAAGCGTGTTGGATACATGGACCAAATTGTCGGACCCGTTCAAGGGGGCGCTGTCGAGCCCCCCTGCCACGCCCGGGTACCAGCTTCAGCCTGGCCCTGATGGCCGTGGGTTTTGTCCCGTGTGCAAAGTTTCAAGAGTTTTCGAGCACGTTAAGAACCCCAAAAGTGCCCGAAAGCATAAAAAAGCATGAAAAAGCTTAAAAAAAGGAATATTAATGTTTGATGCATTGCCATGGCAACAGTATCAAAGATATCAATAATCCTTTCACAGGTCTACATCTGGCGTGTGTCTACATTATGCACATGAAGTTTGAAGCAAATCGGGTAAAAATAAGAGGGTGATTTAAAAGCTTTTTGAAAGTGACACACTTCCTGCTGCCAGTTGGTGGCGCTATAACTTTGACTCACAATAGTCACATCCATGTGATCGGGCTCTTACAACGAACACACTACTGAAGTTTCATCAAGATCAGTTAATGTATGCAGTAGTTATAACACACTTCCTGTTTCATGTTTCTCGCCATAATTTCGTTTCCTCGCCACTGCCAAACCGTTCGAGATATCAAAAATCCCCTGGCAACTTTTCATCCTCAGTGTCTTGACTTCATGCTGACCGAGTTTCGTGCCGTGTGTTTGAATTCTCTAGGAGGAGTATTTCACATTCCATTGCATGCGTTTTCCAAACAACCCTTAATAGCCGACTTCCTGTTGGGCTGGGGTAAAAAGTAAGAGCATGAAGTATATATGAACCGATGAGATCTATATGTGTACTGAGTTTCATATTATTACATGCAAGCGTGTTTGATTTATGGACCAAGTGTTCAAACCCCGTTCCAGGGGGCGCTGTCGAGCCCCCCTGCCACGCCCGGGTACCAGCTTCAGCCCGGCCCTGATGGCCGCGGGTTCTGAGATGTGTGCAAAGTTTCAAGAGTTTTCGAGCACGTTAAGGCCCCCAAAAGTGCCCAAAAGGTAGTAAAATAATAATAATAATAATAATAATAATAATAATCCTAAATAATAATCCTTAGGAAAACAATAGGGCCTTCGCCTTTTCAGGCTTGGGCCCTAATAATAATCCTAAATAATAATCCTTAGGAAAACAATAGGGCCTTCGCCTTTTCAGGCTTGGGCCCTAAATATATATATATATATATATAAATATAGCTGCGAGCAGCGATTACGGGCCCAAGCCGGTGGCACCGCAACCCCGGTGCCTTTAGTACCTAAAGGCACCGGGGTGGCGGTTCCGCCAGCTTTGGCCCTTCATCGCTGCTCGCAGCTATATTTATATATATATATATATATATATATATATATATATATATATATAAATAAACGGCCCGGTGGCACCGCCACCCCGGTGCCTTTGGGGTTATTGTGCACGACGTGCAAAAACGTAACCCCGCTTTGACTGTCGAAAAGAAGTGTGCTGTAGAGCTTGCATCAGTGTGGGCTCTGCAAAAGTGCGCATCGAGGGCACATATCAACCAAAAAGTATGCGTGAGCAACCTTCTGAAACCTAAAATGTAAAATGAGACACCCTACGGTCTCATGGATTTAACGGACACATGAAATAAGTACACAAGACCGAAAATTCATATGAAGTGTGCCATTTGGGACAGGGCCTATGATCGTGAACCACAATAGCCACATATATGAGATAATTTAAATTTAGAATCATTTTTAATGTCATAGGATGTCATATGTCCAGTGTTGGGAAAGTTCACTTTCTACATGAACTAGTTCAAAGTTCAGTTCACACATTTTAAAATGAACTAGTTCAGTTCATAGTTCACAATTAAAAAAATGAACTAGTTCATAGTTCTTTTTTTTCCATAAATTTGTTGCGAGCTATTTTTTTTAATTATTGCCACAGCCCACAACAACAGACAGCAATTATTTTATCGGCGGGCAAAGTTTGCTCAGAAATGTAAGATTTTTCCCATCCTCACCGACCTTGTCATAAAACTCGTTTAAATGATCATACTGTAACGAGTGGAAATAAGGTGTGGCCCCTTTAAGAGCTGCGCGCGCGCCCTGTTAAACTGTCTACTCTATCTGTATGGTATTGTACCGTTGCCTCGATGTATGCGGGTAATGGTGCGCATTTTATTTGATCTGTTTATGTTTTGTTTGGTAACGCTGTGGACGGAGCGTGGGACAAACAGTTTCCCCAAGTTTAATTGGGGAAATAAAGAGCGAGCTGTTGTGATATGGCAATCACCTCCGTGAGTTTGTCTGGCCTAGTGGCTTAATTCGGCTGTGAGCTATCCCGGCGTTACAATACGACGCATCCAGTCCTCGCTGTTTTGTCGACTACATTCTGCTTTTTGTTTTGATGACGCATGCGGCGGTGCAACACTGGTGGCTGGTGTTGCCAGATTGGGTGTTTTTTTCGCTACATATTAAGGCCTGTTTATGGTGTGTTTTAGCCGGGTTTTGCCTGGAAGGCTTTATAGAAATATGGCACCCAATTGAACGAAGTTAAACTGAGAGAGCGTTCGTTCACAGACACCAGAATGAACGAGTTCACAGTAACGTTCATCAGGCATTAATACAGTACGTTCAGTTCACGTTCGCCTAAAATATGAACGAGTTCATGAACTATCGTTCAATGAACGCGTTCAGGCACAACACTGCATATGTCAATATGTTTTGTAGCACTTAAATGTGTAAATCCAGAAGCCTAGTATTTATCTGGAGGTCTTTGTCCATTGCCTGTCAACCTGGTTTGTCTCTGCCTTTTCTGTTCTGCCCTGTTTGCCATTGTTCACCCTGCCTGTCTTGACCATTCTTAATAAAAAGCTGCAAATGGATTCAAAAAGACAAGGCCTTAAACTTAAACTTGAACAAGGATTAAACTCTTGTAACTGTAACAGACACCAAGGCACAATCACACACATGCACGCACGCACGCACACAGTTTAAAAACAAAAAAATATTTATCCAACCCCATTTAAAAACAGTCTGTGATTCCTTTACTTTATTAATAAAACTTATTTAAAAAATACAAGGCTTAAGACATTTATTTTCCTTTTTAATGCAGGCCAAACCACACAGCAGTGAAATGGTTAATCTAGCCCTCCTCCCCCTACACACACACACACACACACACACAGACAGGCACAGACACAGAGACGTAGGCTTATGGCAAGCCGTTTTAACATTTAATCATTTAAACCCACTAGTCTCTATTTTCATGCTACTAGTACTTATTTTTTAGATACTAGTATTTTTAGATACTAATATTGTATCTAATGAATAAGTACTAGTATCTTTTAAAAGGTACTAGTCCCTAAGGAATAAGCACTAGTACCTAAAGAATAAGCACTAGTCGCTAATGAATAAGTACTAGTACTTAATGGAATAGATACTAGTATCTAAAAAATAAGTACTAGTAGCATGAAAATAGAGACTAGTAGGTTAAAATGATTAAATGTTAAGACGGCTTGCCATATTGGCTCAGAGAGAGAGAGAGAGAAAATGACCATAATCAAACCAAAATATCTGACTTTCTGTTGTTCGGAGCTAATAACTGTAAATTAGAAAGTTGTTCGGCTTGAGGAGAAGAATATACACGCTGAGTTTTGTAACTGTAGGTAAAACTAACTAAGTTATAACACACTTTATATGTCCTTATTAAGCCATGAAAATTAATTTCCTCGCCACGGCCAAACCGTTCGAGATATCAAAAGTCCGTCCGAAATTTAGGATCCTCAAAGTCTTGACATCATGCACACCGAGTTTGGCGATGATTGAATGAATTGCCTAGGAGTAGTACTTCAAATTCCACAGCAAGCGTTTTCCAAACAACCCATAATAGCCGACTTCCTGTTGGGCTGGCGTAAAACTTGACCGGGGGTAAGATGTTCGGCCCGATGAGATCTATATGTGTACTGAGTTTCATATTAATTCATGCAAGCGTGTTGGATATATGGACCAAATTGTCGGACCCCGTTCAAGAGGGCGCTGTTGAGCCCCCCTGCCACGCCCGGGTACCAGCTTCAGCCCGGCCCTGATGGCCGTGGGTTCTGACCTGTGTGCAAAATTTCAAGAGTTTTTGATCACGTTAAGAGCCCCAAAAGCCCCTGAAACCTTGAAATCCATTAAAAGCAATAGACAAATCCCTCACACACAGAGACAGAGAGAGAGGGAGAGAAAATTCTCAGATACATCCACATTCAAACTTAAATATCTGACTTGCTGTTGTTTGGAGCTAATGACAGTTAATTAGAAAGTTGTCCGGCTTGATCTGAACAATATGCGTACCGAGTTTTATGATTGTAGGTAAAACTATATAACTAACACCCCCACTTTTGTCAAAAGGTGGCGCTACTGAGCCCCTGCACCACGCCCGTTTCTGAAACTTTGCACATGTCTACTGGCTAATAAATGTGATCTGTCTGTCGAGTTTCATGCCATTTTAAGCAATTTCAGGCATGCTAAGAGTCTCAAAAGCATCCAAAAAGAATATTAAACTTTGATGCGTTTGATGCGTTGTCACGGCAACAGTATCTTAGATATCAATAATCCTTTCACAAGTCTACTTCTGGCGTGTGTTTACATTATACACATAAAGTTTGAAGCAAATCGGGTAAAAATAAGAGGGTGATTTAAAAGCATTTTGAAAGTGACACACTTCCTGCTGCCAGTTGGTGGCGCTATAACATTGACTCACAATAGTCACATCCATGTGATCGGACTCTTACAACGAACACACTGCTGAAGTTTCATCAAGATCAGTTAATGTATGCAGAAGTTATAACACACTTCCTGTTTCCATTATTCGCCATAAATTCGTTTCCTCGCCACGGCCAAACCGTTCGAGATATCAAAAATCCCCTGGCAACTTTTCATCGTCAATATCTTGACTTCATGCTGACCGAGTTTCGTGGCGATTGGTTGAATTCTCTAGGAGGAGTATATCGAATTCCATTGCATGCGTTTTCCAAACAAGCCTTAATAGCCGACTTCCTGTTGGGCTGGGGTAAAAAGTAAAAGTACAAAGGATATATGAACCGATGAGATCTATATGTGTACCGAGTTTCATATTATTACATGCAAGCGTGTTTGATTTATGAACCAAGTTTTTGGACCCCGTTCCAGGGGGCGCTGTCAAACCCCCCTGCCACGCCCGGGTACCAGCTTCAGCCCGGCCCTGATGGCCGCCGGTTCTGACCCGTGTGCAAAGTTTCAAGAGTTTTTGAGCACGTTAAGGGGCCCAAAAGTGCGCTGAGAGTCTCAAAAGCATCCAAAAAGAATATTAAAGTTTGATGCATTGTCACGGCAACAGCATCTAAGATATCAACAATCCTTTCACAGGTCTACATCTGGCGTGTGTCTACATTATACACATCAAGTTTGAAGCAAATCGGGTAAAGCCTGTTTGATTTATGGACCAAGTTTTCGGACCCCGTTCCAGGGGGCGCTGTCGAGCCCCCCTGCCACGCCCGGGTACCAGCTTCAGCCCGGCCCTGATGGCCGCGGGTTTTGTCCCGTGTGCAAAGTTTCAAGAGTTTTCGAGCACGTTAAGAACCCCAAAAGTGCCCGAAAGTATAAAAAAGCATGAAAAAGCTTAAAAAAAGGAACATTAATGTTTGATGCATTGCCATGGCAACAGTATCTAAGATATCAATAATCCTTTCACAGGTCTACATCTGGCGTGTGTCTACATTATGCACATGAAGTTTGAAGCAAATCGGGTAAAAATAAGAGGGTGATTTAAAAGCATTTTGAAAGTGACACACTTCCTGCTGCCAGTTGGTGGCGCTATAACTTTGACTCACAATAGTCACATCCATGTGATCGGGCTCTTACAACGAACACACTGCTGAAGTTTCATCAAGATTAGTTAATGTATGCAGTAGTTATAACACACTTCCTGTTTCACGTTTCTCGCCATAATTTCGTTTACTCGCCACGGCCAAACCGTTCGAGATATCAAAAATCCCCTGGCAATTTTTCATCCTCAGTGTCTTGACTTCATGCTGACCGAGTTTCGTGCCGTGTGTTTGAATTCTCTAGGAGGAGTATTTCACATTCCATTGCATGCGTTTTCCAAACAACCCTTAATAGCCGACTTCCTGTTGGGCTGGGGTAAAAAGTAAGAGCATGAAGTATATATGAACCGATGAGATCTATATGTGTACTGAGTTTCATATTATTACATGCAAGCGTGTTTGATTTATGGACCAAGTGTTCAAACCCCGTTCCAGGGGGCGCTGTCGAGCCCCCCTGCCACGCCCGGGTACCATCTTCAGCCCGACCCTGATGGCCGCGGGTTCTGAGATGTGTGCAAAGTTTCAAGAGTTTTCGAGCACGTTAAGGCCCCCAAAAGTGCCCAAAAGGTAGTAAAAAAATAATAATAATAATAAATAATCCTTAGGAAAACAATAGGGCCTTCGCCCTTAGGGCTTGGGCCCTAAATATATATATATATATAAATATAGCTGCGAGCAGCGATTACGGGCCCAAGCCGGTGGCACCGCAACCCCGGTGCCTCCTAAAGGCACCGGGGTGGCGGTTCCACCGGCTTTGGCCCTTCATCGCTGCTCGCAGCTATATTTATATATATATATATATAAACAGCCCGGTGGCACCGCCACCCCGGTGCCTTTGGGGTTATTGTGCACAACGTGCAAAAACGTAACCCCGCTTTGACTGTCGAAAAGAAGTGTGCTGTAGAGCTTGCATCAGTGTGGGCTCTGCAAAAGTCCGCATCGAGGGCACATATCAACCACAAAGTATGCGTGAGCAACCTTCTGAAACCTAAAATGGAAAATGAGACACCCTACGGTCTCATGGATTTAACAGACACATGAAATAAGTACACAAGACCGAAAATTCATATGAAGTGTGCCATTTGGGACAGGGCCTATGATTGTGAACCACAATAGCCACATATATGAGATAATTTAAATTTAGAATCATTTTTAATGTCATAGGATGTCATATGTTAATATGTTTTGTAGCACTTAAATGTGTAAATTCAGAAGCCTAGTATTTATCTGGAGGTCTTTGTCCTTTGCCTGTCAACCTGATTTGTCTCTGCCTTTTCTGTTCTGCCCTGTTTGCCATTGTTCACCCTGCCTGTCTTGACCATTCTTAATAAAAAGCTGCAAATGGATTCAAAAAGACAAGGCCTTAAACTTGAACAAGGATTAAACTCTTGTAACTGTAACAGACACCAAGGCACAATCACACACACACACACACACACACACACACACACACACACACACACGCACGCAGTTTAAAAACAAAAAAATATTTATCCAACCTCATTTAAAAACAGTCTGTGAGTGCCATCTTTTGGACATTCATCATATTGCATTGGTTTTCATTTCTTGTCCTCAAACAGAGCACTAATCTGTTTATTTTTAAGTTAAACATTCTACATTTATTAAAAAAGAAACATCAAATGTGTTTTGAGTCATAGTATTATTTTATACAGAAATAAATTATTTGTAATTCAGATGAGAATAAAGTTAGTGTTTTACAATTTTAAGGAAAACAAATATATTGTTCTGAAATATAGCACATTCATTTTAAATTCATTCAGCTTCAATTACCAATACAATCTTAATTGTATTTAAAGCAAACTATACATTTAAAAGATCTGGGTTCTATGCATATTTTGTAATTTATAAAAATACAAAATTGTTATGCAAAAAGACAAGGCCTTAGAGATTTCTTTATCCTTTAATATAGGAAAAATCACACAGCAATGAAAGGCTTAATCTCTTGTCACTGTAACAGACAGCCAGCCACACACACACACACACACATAAACACAGACACCAGCCCTCCCTCCCCCTCCCTCCCCACACAGACAGCCACACACACACACACACACACACACACACACACACACACACACACACAGAACATAGGCTACTCCGTCATTTTGTTCATAGAGGACATAATTCAAACTGCAAAGTGTTTAATTATATTTGTGGACACTCGCAACAAAGCACAACATTGTGCTTTTGTAAAGTAAATTCAAGCAATCCGCCTCCGAAATTTAAAATTAAACGAAAATGCTCACCTCTGCACGGGCATACCTAATATATTTATATATAAATACAATTGGCTTACCTGATTTTGAACACAAGAGGGCAGTATAGCCCTATGTATTACTTGATGTATTTATTTTTTGACTGAATAGCGCATTCTGGCTGTTTTAAAACTTGTACATTATTTTTAAATTGAAAACAAGAATAAAATGGGTTTAGTTTAGTGTTTCCTTTTTTGACATGATTTTTAATCCCTCGCCATAGCAAAACAATTTGAGATATTCAATTTCCGTTCACAATATAGCATCTTTAATGTATTTTCATCATGTTGAAAAAGTCTGGTGGGAATTAAATAAACCACTTAAAAGGAGTAAGTACAAATGTAGAGGCTGGATTTGCAAAACATCATTCATCATATTGCATTGGTTTTAATTTATTGTCCTCAAACAGAACACTAATCTATTTATAAAAGTTACACATTCTACATTGATTAAAAAAGAAACATCAAATATGTTTTTAGTCATAGTATTTTTTTATACAGAAATAAATTATTTGTAATTCAGATGAGAATAAAGTTAGTGTTTTACATTTTTAAGGAAAACAAATATATTGTTCTGAAATATAGCACATTCATTTAAAATTCATTCAGCTTCAATTACCAATACAACCTTAATTGTATTTAAAGCAAACTATACATTTAAAAGATCTGGGTTCTATGCATATTTTGTCATTTAAAAAAATACAAAATTGTTATGCAAAAAGACAAGGCCTTAGAGATTTATTTATCCTTTAATGCAGGAAAAATCACACAGCAATGAAAGGCTTAATCTCTTGTCACTGTACAGACAGCCAGCCACACACACACACACACACACACACACACACACACATAAACACAGACACCAGCCCTCCCTCCCCCTCCCTCCCTCCCTCCCTCCCTCCCTCCCCACACAGACAGCCACACACACACACACACACAGAATGGGGAGGGGGCCCTCTCTCTGTCAGAGAGAGACAGAGAGATACCATTTCAAGAAATCCACATTCAAACCAAAATATCTGACTTTCTGAGGGTCGGAGATAATGACTTTAAATTAGAAAGTTGTTCGGCTTGAAAAGAAGAATATACACGCTGAGTTTTGTAACTGTAGGTAAAACTAACTAAGTTATAACACACTTTATATGTCCTTATTAAGCCATGAAAATTCATTTCCTCGCCACGGCCAAACCGTTCGAGATATCAAAAGTCCGTCCGCAATTTAGCATCCTCAAAGTCTTGACATCATGCACACCGAGTTTGGCGATGATTGAATGAATTGCCTAGGAGTAGTACTTCAAATTCCACAGCAAGCATTTTCCAAACAACCCATAATAGCCGACTTCCTGTTGGGCTGGCGTAAAACTTGACCGGGGGTAAGATGTTCGGCCCGATGAGATCTATATGTGTACTGAGTTTCATATTAATTCATGCAAGCGTGTTGGATATATGGACCAAATTGTCGGACCCCGTTCAAGAGGGCGCTGTTGAGCCCCCCTGCCACGCCCGGGTACCAGCTTCAGCCCGGCCCTGATGGCCGTGGGTTCTGACCTGTGTGCAAAATTTCAAGAGTTTTTGAGCACGTTAAGAGCCCCAAAAGCCCCTGAAACCTTGAAATCCATTAAAAGCAATAGACAAATCCCTCACACACAGAGACAGAGAGAGAGGGAGAGAAAATTCTCAGATACATCCACATTCAAACTTAAATATCTGACTTGCTGTTGTTTGGAGCTAATGACAGTTAATTAGAAAGTTGTCCGGCTTGATCTGAACAATATGCGTACCGAGTTTTATGATTGTAGGTAAAACTACACTCACCGGCCACTTTATTAGGTACACCTGTCCAACTGCTCGTTAACACTTAATTTCTAAGCAGCCAATCACATGGCGGCAACTCAGTGCATTTAGGCATGTAGACATGGTCAAGACAATCTCCTGCAGTTCAAACCGAGCATCAGTATGGGGAAGAAAGGTGATTTGAGTGACTTTGAACGTGGCATGATTGTTGGTGCCAGAAGGGCTGGTCTGAGTATTTCAGAAACTGCTAATCTACTGGGATTTTCACGCACAACCATCTCTAGGGTTTACAGAGAATGGTCAGAAAAAGAAAAAACATCCAGTGAGCGGCAGTTCTGTGGGCGGAAATGCCTTGTTGATGCCAGAGGTCAGAGGAGAATGACCAGACTGGTTCGAGCTGATAGAAGGGCAACAGTGACTCAAATAACCACCCGTTACAACCAAGGTGGGCAGAAGAGCATCTCTGAACGCACAGTACGTCAAACTTTGAGGCAGATGGGCTACAGCAGCAGAAGACCACACCGGGTGCCACTCCTTTCAGCTAAGAACAGGAAACTGAGGCTACAATTTGCACAAGCTCATCGAAATTGGACAATAGAAGATTGGAAAAACGTTGCCTGGTCTGATGAGTCTCGATTTCTGCTGCGACATTCGGATGGTAGGGTCAGAATTTGGCGTCTACAACATGAAAGCATGGATCCATCCTGCCTTGTATCAACGGTTCAGGCTGGTGGTGGTGGTGTCATGGTGTGGGGAATATTTTCTTGGCACTCTTTGGGCCCCTTGGTACCAATTGAGCATCGTTGCAACGCCACAGCCTACCTGAGTATTGTTGCTGACCATGTCCATCCCTTTATGACCACAATGTACCCAACTTCTGATGGCTACTTTCAGCAGGATAATGCGCCATGTCATAAAGCTGGAATCATCTCAGACTGGTTTCTTGAACATGACAATGAGTTCGCTGTACTCAAATGGCCTCCACAGTCACCAGATCTCAATCCAATAGAGCATCTTTGGGATGTGGTGGAACGGGAGATTCGCATCATGGATGTGCAGCCGACAAATCTGCGGCAACTGTGTGATGCCATCATGTCAATATGGACCAAACTCCCTGAGGAATGCTTCCAGCACCTTGTTGAATCTATGCCACGAAGAATTGAGGCAGTTCTGAAGGCAAAAGGGGGTCCAACCCGTTACTAGCATGGGGTACCTAATAAAGTGGCCGGTGAGTGTATATAACTAACAGCCCCACTTTTGTCAAAAGGTGGCGCTACTGAGCCCCTGCACCACGCCCGTTTCTGAAACTTTGCACATGTCTACTGGCTAATAAATGTGATCTGTCTGTCGAGTTTCATGCAATTTTAAGCAATTTCAGGCATGCTAAGAGTCTCAAAAGCATCCAAAAAGAATATTAAAGTTTGATGCGTTTGATGCGTTGTCACGGCAACAGTATCTTAGATATCAATAATCCTTTCACAAGTCTACATCTGGCGTGTTTTTACATTATACACATAAAGTTTGAAGCAAATCGGGTAAAAATAAGAGGGTGATTTCAAAGCATTTTGAAAGTGACACACTTCCTACTGCCAGTTGGTGGCGCTATAACATTGACTTACAATAGTCACATCCATGTGATCGGACTCTTACAACGAACACACTGCTGAAGTTTCATCAAGATCAGTTAATGTATGCAGAAGTTATAACACACTTCCTGTTTCCATTATTCGCCATAAATTCGTTTCCTCGCCACGGCCAAACCGTTCGAGATATCAAAAATCCCCTGGCAACTTTTCATCGTCAATCTCTTGACTTCATGCTGACCGAGTTTCGTGGCGATTGGTTGAATTCTCTAGGAGGAGTATATCGAATTCCATTGCATGCGTTTTCCAAACAAGCCTTAATAGCCGACTTCCTGTTGGGCTGGGGTAAAAAGTAAAAGTACAAAGGATATATGAACCGATGAGATCTATATGTGTACCGAGTTTCATATTATTACATGCAAGCGTGTTTGATTTATGAACCAAGTTTTTGGACCCCGTTCCAGGGGGCGCTGTCAAACCCCCCTGCCACGCCCGGGTACCAGCTTCAGCCCGGCCCTGATGGCCGCCGGTTCTGACCCGTGTGCAAAGTTTCAAGAGTTTTTGAGCACGTTAAGGGGCCCAAAAGTGCGCTGAGAGTCTCAAAAGCATCCAAAAAGAATATTAAAGTTTGATGCATTGTCACGGCAACAGCATCTAAGATATCAACAATCCTTTCACAGGTCTACATCTGGCGTGTGTCTACATTATACACATCAAGTTTGAAGCAAATCGGGTAAAGCCTGTTTGATTTATGGACCAAGTTTTCGGACCCCGTTCCAGGGGGCGCTGTCGAGCCCCCCTGCCACGCCCGGGTACCAGCTTTAGCCCGGCCCTGATGGCCGCGGTTTCTGACCCGTGTGCAAAGTTTCAAGAGTTTTTGAGCATGTTAAGGGCCCCAAAAGTGCACTAAGAATCTCAAAAGTATCCAAAAAGAATATTAAAGTTTGATGCGTTGTCACGGCAACAGCATCTAAGATATCAACAATCCTTTCACAGGTCTACATCTGGCTTGTGTCTACATTATACACATCAAGTTTGAAGCAAATAGGGTAAAGCGTGTTGGATATATGGACCAAATTGTCGGACCCGTTCAAGGGGGCGCTGTCGAGCCCCCCTGCCACGCCCGGGTACCAGCTTCAGCCTGGCCCTGATGGCCGCGGGTTTTGTCCCGTGTGCAAAGTTTCAAGAGTTTTCGAGCACGTTAAGAACCCCAAAAGTGCCCGAAAGCATAAAAAAGCATGAAAAAGCTTAAAAAAAGGAATATTAATGTTTGATGCATTGCCATGGCAACAGTATCTAAGATATCAATAATCCTTTCACAGGTCTACATCTGGCGTGTGTCTACATTATGCACATGAAGTTTGAAGCAAATCGGGTAAAAATAAGAGGGTGATTTAAAAGCATTTTGAAAGTGACACATTTCCTGCTGCCAGTTGGTGGCGCTATAACTTTGACTCACAATAGTCACATCCATGTGATCGGGCTCTTACAACGAACACACTGCTGAAGTTTCATCAAGATTAGTTAATGTATGCAGTAGTTATAACACACTTCCTGTTTCACGTTTCTCGCCATAATTTTGTTTCCTCGCCACGGCCAAACCGTTCGAGATATCAAAAATCCCCTGGCAACTTTTCATCCTCAGTGTCTTGACTTCATGCTGACCGAGTTTCGTGCCGTGTGTTTGAATTCTCTAGGAGGAGTATTTCACATTCCATTGCATGCGTTTTCCAAACAACCCTTAATAGCCGACTTCCTGTTGGGCTGGGGTAAAAAGTAAGAGCATGAAGTATATATGAACCGATGAGATCTATATGTGTACTGAGTTTCATATTATTACATGCAAGCGTGTTTGATTTATGGACCAAGTGTTCAAACCCCGTTCCAGGGGGCGCTGTCGAGCCCCCCTGCCACGCCCGGGTACCATCTTCAGCCCGGCCCTGATGGCCGCGGGTTCTGACATGTGTGCAAAGTTTCAGGAGTTTTCGAGCATGTTAAGGCCTCCAAAAGTGTCCAAAAGGTAGTAAAAAAATAATAATAAATATAGCTGCGAGCAGCGATTACGGGCCCAAGCCGGTGGCACCGCAACCCCGGTGCCTTTAGTACCTAAAGGCACCGGGGTGGCGGTTCCGCCAGCTTTGGCCCTTCATCGCTGCTCGCAGCTATATTTATATATATATATATATATATATATATATATATATATATATATATATATATATATATATATATATATATATATATAAACGGCCCAGTGGCACCGCCACCCCGGTGCCTTTGGGGTTATTGTGCACGACGTGCAAAAACGTAACCCCGCTTTGACTGTCGAAAAGAAGTGTGCTGTAGAGCTTGCATCAGTGTGGGCTCTGCAAAAGTGCGCATCGAGGGCACATATCAACCAAAAAGTATGCGTGAGCAACCTTCTGAAACCTAAAATGTAAAATGAGACACCCTACGGTCTCATGGATTTAACGGACACATGAAATAAGTACACAAGACCGAAAATTCATATGAAGTGTGCCATTTGGGACAGGGCCTATGATCGTGAACCACAATAGCCACATATATGAGATAATTTAAATTTAGAATCATTTTTAATGTCATAGGATGTCATATGTCCAGTGTTGGGAAAGTTCACTTTCTACATGAACTAGTTCAAAGTTCAGTTCACACATTTTAAAATGAACTAGTTCAGTTCATAGTTCACAATTAAAAAAATGAACTAGTTCATAGTTCTTTTTTTTCCATAAATTTGTTGCGAGCTTTTTTTTTTAATTATTGCCACAGCCCACAACAACAGACAGCAATTATTTTATCGGCGGGCAAAGTTTGCTCAGAAATGTAAGATTTTTCCCATCCTCACCGACCTTGTCATAAAACTCGTTTAAATGATCATACTGTAACGAGTGGAAATAAGGTGTGGCCCCTTTAAGAGCTGCGCGCGCGCCCTGTTAAACTGTCTACTCTATCTGTATGGTATTGTACCGTTGCCTCGATGTATGCGGGTAATGGTGCGCATTTTATTTGATCTGTTTATGTTTTGTTTGGTAACGCTGTGGACGGAGCGTGGGACAAACAGTTTCCCCAAGTTTGATTGGGGAAATAAAGAGCGAGCTGTTGTGATATGGCAATCACCTCCGTGAGTTTGTCTGGCCTAGTGGCTTAATTCGGCTGTGAGCTATCCCGGCGTTACAATACGACGCATCCAGTCCTCGCTGCTTTGTCGACTACATTCTGCTTTTTGTTTTGATGACGCATGCGGCGGTGCAACACTGGTGGCTGGTGTTGCCAGATTGGGTGTTTTTTTCGCTACATATTAAGGCCTGTTTATGGTGTGTTTTAGCCGGGTTTTGCCTGGAAGGCTTTATAGAAATATGGCACCCAATTGAACGAAGTTAAACTGAGAGAGCGTTCGTTCACAGACACCAGAATGAACGAGTTCACAGTAACGTTCATCAGGCATTAATACAGTACGTTCAGTTCACGTTCGCCTAAAATATGAACGAGTTCATGAACTATCGTTCAATGAACGCTTTCAGGCACAACACTGCATATGTCAATATGTTTTGTAGCACTTAAATGTGTAAATCCAGAAGCCTAGTATTTATCTGGAGGTCTTTGTCCATTGCCTGTCAACCTGGTTTGTCTCTGCCTTTTCTGTTCTGCCCTGTTTGCCATTGTTCACCCTGCCTGTCTTGACCATTCTTAATAAAAAGCTGCAAATGGATTCAAAAAGACAAGGCCTTAAACTTAAACTTGAACAAGGATTAAACTCTTGTAACTGTAACAGACACCAAGGCACAATCACACACATGCACGCACGCACGCACACAGTTTAAAAACAAAAAAATATTTATCCAACCCCATTTAAAAACAGTCTGTGATTCCTTTACTTTATTAATAAAACTTATTTAAAAAATACAAGGCTTAAGACATTTATTTTCCTTTTTAATGCAGGCCAAACCACACAGCAGTGAAATGGTTAATCTAGCCCTCCTCCCCCTACACACACACACACACACACACACAGACAGGCACAGACACAGAGACGTAGGCTTATGGCAAGCCGTTTTAACATTTAATCATTTAAACCCACTAGTCTCTATTTTCATGCTACTAGTACTTATTTTTTAGATACTAGTATTTTTAGATACTAATATAGTATCTAATGAATAAGTACTAGTATCTTTTAAAAGGTACTAGTCCCTAAGGAATAAGCACTAGTACCTAAAGAATAAGCACTAGTCGCTAATGAATAAGTACTAGTACTTAACCCTCTGGGGTCTGAGGTGTTTTTAAGGCCTTTGAGGTGTTTTGACATGCTCTGACATTTGTGCTTATTTCAGCTACTTACAACATACCATTGGCCAACATGTAATTTGGCTGTATTCAGCACAAACTCTGCTACAATAATATGTGAGCAAAATAGATGTACATGTTTGCATTTTATAGAAAAAAAATATTATGCGTGGTTAGTAAGTTTTGGGAAAAAAATTGTCACCGCAATAAGGCCATATAACACATACTGAACAGTTGTCCACAAGACTTTTGAGTTACTATTCTTGTAGGCTAGAATTTTTACTACAAAATGATGTGAAAATCATTCTGACCACTCTTTCACAAACAACAATATAACAATTAAAATTTTGTAAGTCAGTTTTTGTGTCAGCACTGCTGTATGCGTGGGAGTGTCAATGGCCATGAATATTAATGAGATTCACACCAGGGGAGACAAAAGACACTCCCCCAAAGGCTAATGCCCCATCAATGTGCTGTGAGGCAACCTGAACAAAGAATGACAGGAGATGCAAAGGTTTGGTTTTTCAATCTGTTTTATTGTAATTCCTAGAACACATTACTATTTTTTATATTTTTTAAAATATTAAGCAGCACAACTGTTTTCAACATTGATTTTTTAAAAATAAATCATCATATCAGAATGATTTCTGAAGGATCATGTGACACTGAAGACTGAAGTAATGATGAATCACAGAAATGAATAACATTTTAAAATATACAGTTAGGCTATTTTAGACTGTAATACTATTTCACAATATTACTGGGTTTTTTGTTTGTTTGTTTTTTAATCAAATATACGCAGACGTGATGAGCATCAGAGACTTCTAAAACATTAAAAAAGTTTGCAAACTTTTGATGAATACCTGTATAAAATTCTACATATACCCATCCATTTATATTTGCTGATAACACAATCAAAGAAGCTGTATTATTATCATTATCAATCACTAATGGCCATGGATAAAAAAAAAGACAAAGTTTTTGTAATTTCACACAAGAATGGGTACTTGTATATTATGACGATGTAAACACAATTACATTTCATCTGTAAATATTACGTCTGTGCACTTACTCAGTATGATTCTCGATCGCACTGAGAACTGAACGACACGCGTGCTCCTCTGCGGTGCTGGAGAAGGAAAGCGTGATGCAGACACAATCCTACAACAACAACAAAAACTGTTAGCATACATAATCCAAAGTAAACTGTGGGCAATTAATGGGTATGGACGCACAATGTATATCTCTTGATGGGCCATAGGACGGAGAAATATCTATTTATGGGCCATACACCGCGAGAATCTGCTGATGGGCCATAACGTATAGACCGCGCGCATTTAGAGCATTTCAAACATTTACACCTGTATTCACAATCATCTGTGCAGTATTTTAGCAGGATAAGCAGTGTCATAGGCTAACCAAAACAGAACATTTATATATAAAAATATAATGTCTAGTATTTAGACAGTATTTTACCGGAAGCTGAAATATATTTGCTCTAAATCACATTATATTTAGGCTACACCTAAGCAGATATTCGCAAATAAGCTACATTACGCATAAGCTAATCAAAACTGAGTGAAATATATTTAATATACAAATGTTTAGAGAGTAACGTTATCATATTGAAAGTTTACAATTGAGCATGTAAAGTTACACGAATGTTATATTGTAAGGCAATACTAAGCAAAATATAGTCTGAAAACATGAGTTCTATATGATCAGAAAAATAATTATATAACACTTACTCCGAACTTGTATCCTCGGCGGGATAAATTCTCTCTTCAAAATGCAGCCGTTTGTCGTCTTGAGTTGCAATAATCTTCCTCTGAGGAAAAAAGATGAATTCTTCCTCGCTGTACAGAATCATCTGGCGGCCTCTTTACCGGAGTAGCGTGCCCGCTGTGCCATCCTCAAAACGCGATGAACTATCAGCGAATCTCATGAAGAAACTTTGTGTTTTCATGGCATTGATCGGGGGCGTGTGCGATGCATATAGATCACCTAAACTATTTACATGTGAATAGCGCCGGGGGCGTGGCGGCCTCAACTCATTAAAAATAATGAGGGGAGAAAGAAAAAACTGGACCTCTCCTTGGTTTCAAACGGATTACATAAACTGTGAGTATTTGTTTTTTATATAAATTACTTCATTTAAAAGAAGAGAATTCAAGCTTCATAAAGAAAAATCTCTCGTGCCTGTGTGACAAGTATTCGCGGAGTTACAGTTAATCTTAGGACGTGTTTCAGAATGGACTTCACAGACAGAGAGAACGCAGAACTCGCATCATGTTCGTTTTTCTTTATTTGGCGAAAAGCACAACACTTTGTTTTTATTGCGAGTATCCACAAAAAAAATAGACACTTAACAGGATCTATTGATGTATAACACTTAAATGTAAGATCAAAATCAACAGAGTATTTTTAGTCTCTTTTGCACTGATAAGAAAAAAAGCGAGCAAATCACGCCGGCGTGATTTCAGACCCCAGAGGGTTAATGGAATAGATACTAGTATCTAAAAAATAAGTACTAGTAGCATGAAAATAGAGACTAGTAGGTTAAAATGATTAAATGTTAAGACGGCTTGCCATATTGGCTCAGAGAGAGAGAGAGAGAGAAAATGACCATAATCAAACCAAAATATCTGACTTTCTGTTGTTCGGAGCTAATAACTGTAAATTAGAAAGTTGTTCGGCTTGAGGAGAAGAATATACACGCTGAGTTTTGTAACTGTAGGTAAAACTAACTAAGTTATAACACACTTTATATGTCCTTATTAAGCCATGAAAATTAATTTCCTCGCCACGGCCAAACCGTTCGAGATATCAAAAGTCCGTCCGCAATTTAGCATCCTCAAAGTCTTGACATCATGCACACCGAGTTTGGCGATGATTGAATGAATTGCCTAGGAGTAGTACTTCAAATTCCACAGCAAGCGTTTTCCAAACAACCCATAATAGCCGACTTCCTGTTGGGCTGGCGTAAAACTTGACCGGGGGTAAGATGTTCGGCCCGATGAGATCTATATGTGTACTGAGTTTCATATTAATTCATGCAAGCGTGTTGGATATATGGACCAAATTGTCGGACCCCGTTCAAGAGGGCGCTGTTGAGCCCCCCTGCCACGCCCGGGTACCAGCTTCAGCCCGGGTTCTGACCTGTGTTGCAAAATTTCAAGAGTTTTTGAGCACGTTAAGAGCCCCAAAAGCCCCTGAAACCTTGAAATCCATTAAAAGCAATAGACAAATCCCTCACACACAGAGACAGAGAGAGAGGGAGAGAAAATTCTCAGATACATCCACATTCAAACTTAAATATCTGACTTGCTGTTGTTTGGAGCTAATGACAGTTAATTAGAAAGTTGTCCGGCTTGATCTGAACAATATGCGTACCGAGTTTTATGATTGTAGGTAAAACTATATAACTAACACCCCCACTTTTGTCAAAAGGTGGCGCTACTGAGCCCCTGCACCACGCCCGTTTCTGAAACTTTGCACATGTCTACTGGCTAATAAATGTGATCTGTCTGTCGAGTTTCATGCAATTTTAAGCAATTTCAGGCATGCTAAGAGTCTCAAAAGCATCCAAAAAGAATATTAAACTTTGATGCGTTTGATGCGTTGTCACGGCAACAGTATCTTAGATATCAATAATCCTTTCACAAGTCTACTTCTGGCGTGTGTTTACATTATACACATAAAGTTTGAAGCAAATCGGGTAAAAATAAGAGGGTGATTTAAAAGCATTTTGAAAGTGACACACTTCCTGCTGCCAGTTGGTGGCGCTATAACATTGACTCACAATAGTCACATCCATGTGATCGGACTCTTACAACGAACACACTGCTGAAGTTTCATCAAGATCAGTTAATGTATGCAGAAGTTATAACACACTTCCTGTTTCCATTATTCGCCATAAATTCGTTTCCTCGCCACGGCCAAACCGTTCGAGATATCAAAAATCCCCTGGCAACTTTTCATCGTCAATATCTTGACTTCATGCTGACCGAGTTTCGTGGCGATTGGTTGAATTCTCTAGGAGGAGTATATTGAATTCCATTGCATGCGTTTTCCAAACAAGCCTTAATAGCCGACTTCCTGTTGGGCTGGGGTAAAAAGTAAAAGTACAAAGGATATATGAACCGATGAGATCTATATGTGTACCGAGTTTCATATTATTACATGCAAGCGTGTTTGATTTATGAACCAAGTTTTTGGACCCCGTTCCAGGGGGCGCTGTCAAACCCCCCTGCCACGCCCGGGTACCAGCTTCAGCCCGGCCCTGATGGCCGCCGGTTCTGACCCGTGTGCAAAGTTTCAAGAGTTTTTGAGCACGTTAAGGGGCCCAAAAGTGCGCTGAGAGTCTCAAAAGCATCCAAAAAGAATATTAAAGTTTGATGCATTGTCACGGCAACAGCATCTAAGATATCAACAATCCTTTCACAGGTCTACATCTGGCGTGTGTCTACATTATACACATCAAGTTTGAAGCAAATCGGGTAAAGCCTGTTTGATTTATGGACCAAGTTTTCGGACCCCGTTCCAGGGGGCGCTGTCGAGCCCCCCTGCCACGCCCGGGTACCAGCTTCAGCCCGGCCCTGATGGCCGCGGTTTCTGACCCGTGTGCAAAGTTTCAAGAGTTTTTGAGCATGTTAAGGGCCCCAAAAGTGCGCTAAGAATCTCAAAAGTATCCAAAAAGAATATTAAAGTTTGATGCGTTGTCACGGCAACAGCATCTAAGATATCAACAATCCTTTCACAGGTCTACATCTGGCTTGTGTCTACATTATACACATCAAGTTTGAAGCAAATAGGGTAAAGCGTGTTGGATATATGGACCAAATTGTCGGACCCGTTCAAGGGGGCGCTGTCGAGCCCCCCTGCCACGCCCGGGTACCAGCTTCAGCCTGGCCCTGATGGCCGTGGGTTTTGTCCCGTGTGCAAAGTTTCAAGAGTTTTCGAGCACGTTAAGAACCCCAAAAGTGCCCGAAAGCATAAAAAAGCATGAAAAAGCTTAAAAAAAGGAATATTAATGTTTGATGCATTGCCATGGCAACAGTATCTAAGATATCAATAATCCTTTCACAGGTCTACATCTGGCGTGTGTCTACATTATGCACATGAAGTTTGAAGCAAATCGGGTAGAAATAAGAGGGTGATTTAAAAGCATTTTGAAAGTGACACACTTCCTGCTGCCAGTTGGTGGCGCTATAACTTTGACTCACAATAGTCACATCCATGTGATCGGGCTCTTACAACGAACACACTGCTGAAGTTTCATCAAGATTAGTTAATGTATGCAGTAGTTATAACACACTTCCTGTTTCACGTTTCTCGCCATAATTTTGTTTCCTCGCCACGGCCAAACCGTTCGAGATATCAAAAATCCCCTGGCAACTTTTCATCCTCAGTGTCTTGACTTCATGCTGACCGAGTTTCGTGCCGTGTGTTTGAATTCTCTAGGAGGAGTATTTCACATTCCATTGCATGCGTTTTCCAAACAACCCTTAATAGCCGACTTCCTGTTGGGCTGGGGTAAAAAGTAAGAGCATGAAGTATATATGAACCGATGAGATCTATATGTGTACTGAGTTTCATATTATTACATGCAAGCGTGTTTGATTTATGGACCAAGTGTTCAAACCCCGTTCCAGGGGGCGCTGTTGAGCCCCCCTGCCACGCCCGGGTACCAGCTTCAGCCCGGCCCTGATGGCCGCGGGTTCTGAGATGTGTGCAAAGTTTCAAGAGTTTTCGAGCACGTTAAGGCCCCCAAAAGTGCCCAAAAGGTAGTAAAATAATAATAATAATAATAATAATAATAATAATAAATATAGCTGCGAGCAGCGATTACGGGCCCAAGCCGGTGGCACCGCAACCCCGGGGCCTTTAGTACCTAAAGGCACCGGGGTGGCGGTTCCGCCAGCTTTGGCCCTTCATCGCTGCTCGCAGCTATATTTATATATATATATATATATATATATATATATATATATATATATATATAAACGGCCCGGTGGCACCGCCACCCCGGTGCCTTTGGGGTTATTGTGCACGACGTGCAAAAACGTAACCCCGCTTTGACTGTCGAAAAGAAGTGTGCTGTAGAGCTTGCATCAGTGTGGGCTCTGCAAAAGTGCGCATCGAGGGCACATATCAACCACAAAGTATGCGTGAGCAACCTTCTGAAACCTAAAATGAAAAATGAGACACCCTACATGGATTTAACGGACACATGAAATAAGTACACAAGACCGAAAATTCATATTGTGTGCCAAATTCATCGAAGTGTGCCATTTGGGACAGGGCCTATGATCGTGAACCACAATAGCCACATATATGAGATCATTTAAATTTAGAATCATTTTTAATGTCATAGGATGTCATATGTCAACATGTTTTGTAGCACTTAAATGTGTAAATCCAGAAGCCTAGTATTTATCTGGAGGTCTTTGTCCTTTGCCTGTCAACCTGGTTTGTCTCTGCCTTTTCTGTTCTGCCCTGTTTGCCATTGTTCACCCTGCCTGTCTTGACCATTCTTAATAAAAAGCTGCAAATGGATTCAAAAAGACAAGGCCTTAAACTTAAACTTGAACAAGGATTAAACTCTTGTAACTGTAACAGACACCAAGGCACAATCACACACATGCACGCACGCACGCACACACAGTTTAAAAACAAAAAAATATTTATCCAACCCTATTTAAAAACAGTCTGTGATTCCTTTACTTTATTAATAAAACTTATTTAAAAAATACAAGGCTTAAGACATTTATTTTCCTTTTTAATGCAGGCCAAACCACACAGCAGTGAAATGGTTAATCTAGCCCTCCTCCCCCTACACACACACACACACACACACACACACACACACAGACAGGCACAGACACAGAGACGTAGGCTTATGGCAAGCCGTTTTGACATTTAATCATTTAAACCCACTAGTCTCTATTTTCATGCTACTAGTACTTATTTTTTAGATACTAGTATTTTTAGATACTAATATAGTATCTAATGAATAAGTACTAGTATCTTTTAAAAGGTACTAGTCCCTAAGGAATAAGCACTAGTATCTAAAGAATAGGCACTAGTACCTAAAGAATAAGCACTAGTCGCTAATGAATAAGTACTAGTACTTAATGGAATAGATACTAGTATCTAAAAAATAAGTACTAGTAGCATGAAAATAGAGACTAGTAGGTTAAAATGATTAAATGTTAAGACCGCTTGCCATATTGGCTCAGAGAGAGAGAGAGAGAAAATGACCATATTCAAACCAAAATATCTGACTTTCTGTTGTTCGGAGCTAATAACTGTAAATTAGAAAGTTGTTCGGCTTGAGGAGAAGAATATACACGCTGAGTTTTGTAACTGTAGGTAAAACTAACTAAGTTATAACACACTTTATATGTCCTTATTAAGCCATGAAAATTCATTTCCTCGCCACGGCCAAACCGTTCGAGATATCAAAAGTCCGTCCGCAATTTAGCATCCTCAAAGTCTTGACATCATGCACACCGAGTTTGGCGATGATTGAATGAATTGCCTAGGAGTAGTACTTCAAATTCCACAGCAAGCGTTTTCCAAACAACCCATAATAGCCGACTTCCTGTTGGGCTGGCGTAAAACTTGACCGGGGGTAAGATGTTCGGCCCGATGAGATCTATATGTGTACTGAGTTTCATATTAATTCATGCAAGCGTGTTGGATATATGGACCAAATTGTCGGACCCCGTTCAAGAGGGCGCTGTTGAGCCCCCCTGCCACGCCCGGGTACCAGCTTCAGCCCGGCCCTGATGGCCGTGGGTTCTGACCTGTGTGCTAAATTTCAAGAGTTTTTGAGCACGTTAAGAGCCCCAAAAGCCCCTGAAACCTTGAAATCCATTAAAAGCAATAGACAAATCCCTCACACACAGAGACAGAGAGAGAGGGAGAGAAAATTCTCAGATACATCCACATTCAAACTTAAATATCTGACTTGCTGTTGTTTGGAGCTAATGACAGTTAATTAGAAAGTTGTCCGGCTTGATCTGAACAATATGCGTACCGAGTTTTATGATTGTAGGTAAAACTATATAACTAACACCCCCACTTTTGTCAAAAGGTGGCGCTACTGAGCCCCCTCACCACGCCCGTTTCTGAAACTTTGCACATGTCTACTGGCTAATAAATGTGATCTGTCTGTCGAGTTTCATGCAATTTTAAGCAATTTCAGGCATGCTAAGAGTCTCAAAAGCATCCAAAAAGAATATTAAAGTTTGATGCGTTTGATGCGTTGTCACGGCAACAGTATCTTAGATATCAATAATCCTTTCACAAGTCTACATCTGGCGTGTGTTTACATTATACACATAAAGTTTGAAGCAAATCGGGTAAAAATAAGAGGGTGATTTCAAAGCATTTTGAAAGTGACACACTTCCTGCTGCCAGTTGGTGTCGCTATAACATTGACTCACAATAGTCACATCCATGTGATCGGACTCTTACAACGAACACACTGCTGAAGTTTCATCAAGATCAGTTAATGTATGCAGAAGTTATAACACACTTCCTGTTTCCATTATTCGCCATAAATTCGTTTCCTCGCCACGGCCAAACCGTTCGAGATATCAAAAATCCCCTGGCAACTTTTCATCGTCAATCTCTTGACTTCATGCTGACTGAGTTTCGTGGCGATTGGTTGAATTCTCTAGGAGGAGTATATCGAATTCCATTGCATGCGTTTTCCAAACAAGCCTTAATAGCCGACTTCCTGTTGGGCTGGGGTAAAAAGTAAAAGTACAAAGGATATATGAACCGATGAGATCTATATGTGTACCGAGTTTCATATTATTACATGCAAGCGTGTTTGATTTATGAACCAAGTTTTTGGACCCCGTTCCAGGGGGCGCTGTCAAACCCCCCTGCCACGCCCGGGTACCAGCTTCAGCCCGGCCCTGATGGCCGCCGGTTCTGACCCGTGTGCAAAGTTTCAAGAGTTTTTGAGCACGTTAAGGGGCCCAAAAGTGCGCTGAGAGTCTCAAAAGCATCCAAAAAGAATATTAAAGTTTGATGCGTTGTCACGGCAACAGCATCTAAGATATCAACAATCCTTTCACAGGTCTACATCTGGCGTGTGTCTACATTATACACATCAAGTTTGGAACAAATCGGGTAAAGCCTGTTTGATTTATGGACCAAGTTTTCGGACCCCGTTCCAGGGGGCGCTGTCGAGCCCCCCTGCCACGCCCGGGTACCAGCTTCAGCCCGGCCCTGATGGCCGCGGTTTCTGACCCGTGTGCAAAGTTTCAAGAGTTTTTGAGCATGTTAAGGGCCCCAAAAGTGCGCTAAGAATCTCAAAAGTATCCAAAAAGAATATTAAAGTTTGATGCGTTGTCACGGCAACAGCATCTAAGATATCAACAATCCTTTCACAGGTCTACATCTGGCTTGTGTCTACATTATACACATCAAGTTTGAAGCAAATAGGGTAAAGCGTGTTGGATATATGGACCAAATTGTCTGACCCGTTCAAGGGGGCGCTGTCGAGCCCCCCTACCACGCCCGGGTACCAGCTTCAGCCCGGCCCTGATGGCCGCGGGTTTTGTCCCGTGTGCAAAGTTTCAAGAGTTTTCGAGCACGTTAAGAACCCCAAAAGTGCCCGAAAGCATAAAAAAGCATGAAAAAGCTTAAAAAAAGGAACATTAATGTTTGATGCATTGCCATGGCAACAGTATCTAAGATATCAATAATCCTTTCACAGGTCTACATCTGGCGTGTGTCTACATTATGCACATGAAGTTTGAAGCAAATCGGGTAAAAATAAGAGGGTGATTTAAAAGCATTTTGAAAGTGACACACTTCCTGCTGCCAGTTGGTGGCGCTATAACTTTGACTCACAATAGTCACATCCATGTGATCGGGCTCTTACAACGAACACACTGCTGAAGTTTCATCAAGATTAGTTAATGTATGCAGTAGTTATAACACACTTCCTGTTTCACGTTTCTCGCCATAATTTCGTTTACTCGCCACGGCCAAACCGTTCGAGATATCAAAAATCCCCTGGCAATTTTTCATCCTCAGTGTCTTGACTTCATGCTGACCGAGTTTCGTGCCGTGTGTTTGAATTCTCTAGGAGGAGTATTTCACATTCCATTGCATGTGTTTTCCAAACAACCCTTAATAGCCGACTTCCTGTTGGGCTGGGGTAAAAAGTAAGAGCATGAAGTATATATGAATCGATGAGATCTATATGTGTACTGAGTTTCATATTATTACATGCAAGCGTGTTTGATTTATGGACCAAGTGTTCAAACCCCGTTCCAGGGGGCGCTGTCGAGCCCCCCTGCCACGCCCGGGTACCATCTTCAGCCCGACCCTGATGGCCGCGGGTTCTGAGATGTGTGCAAAGTTTCAAGAGTTTTCGAGCACGTTAAGGCCCCCAAAAGTGCCCAAAAGGTAGTAAAATAATAATAATAATAAATATAGCTGCGAGCAGCGATTACGGGCCCAAGCCGGTGGCACCGCAACCCCGGTGCCTTTGGGGTTATTGTGCACGACGTGCAAAAACGTAACCCCGCTTTGACTGTCGAAAAGAAGTGTGCTGTAGAGCTTGCATCAGTGTGGGCTCTGCAAAAGTGCGCATCGAGGGCACATATCAACCACAAAGTATGCGTGAGCAACCTTCTGAAACCTAAAATGAAAAATGAGACACCCTACGGTCTCATGGATTTAACGGACACATGAAATAAGTACACAAGACCGAAAATTCATATGAAGTGTGCCATTTGGGACAGGGCCTATGATCGTGAACCACAATAGCCACATATATGAGATAATTTAAATTTAGAATCATTTTTAATGGCATAGGATGTCATATGTCAATATGTTTTGTAGCACTTAAATGTGTAAATCCAGAAGCCTAGTATTTATCTGGAGGTCTTTGTCCTTTGCCTGTCAACCTGGTTTGTCTCTGCCTTTTCTGTTCTGCCCTGTTTGCCATTGTTCACCCTGCCTGTCTTGACCATTCTTAATAAAAAGCTGCAAATGGATTCAAAAAGACAAGGCCTTAAACTTAAATTTGAACAAGGATTAAACTCTTGTAACTGTAACAGACACCAAGGCACAATCACACACATGCACGCACGCACGCACACACAGTTTAAAAACAAAAAAATATTTATCCAACCCCATTTAAAAACAGTCTGTGATTCCTTTACTTTATTAATAAACATTAAGACATTTATTTTCCTTTTTAATGCAGGCCAAACCACACAGCAGTGAAATGGTTAATCTAGCCCTCCTCCCCCTACACACACACACACACACACAGACAGGCACAGACACAGAGACGTAGGCTTATGGCAAGCCGTTTTAACATTTAATCATTTAAACCCACTAGTCTCTATTTTCATGCTACTAGTACTTATTTTTTAGATACTAGTATTTTTAGATACTAATATAGTATCTAATGAATAAGTACTAGTATCTTTTAAAAGGTACTAGTCCCTAAGGAATAAGCACTAGTATCTAAAGAATAGGCACTAGTACCTAAAGAATAAGCACTAGTCGCTAATGAATAAGTACTAGTACTTAATGGAATAGATACTAGTATCTAAAAAATAAGTACTAGTAGCATGAAAATAGAGACTAGTAGGTTAAAATGATTAAATGTTAAGACGGCTTGCCATATTGGCTCAGAGAGAGAGAGAGAGAAAATGACCATAATCAAACCAAAATATCTGACTTTCTGTTGTTCGGAGCTAATAACTGTAAATTAGAAAGTTGTTCGGCTTGAGGAGAAGAATATACACGCTGAGTTTTGTAACTGTAGGTAAAACTAACTAAGTTATAACACACTTTATATGTCCTTATTAAGCCATGAAAATTCATTTCCTCGCCACGGCCAAACCGTTCGAGATATCAAAAGTCCGTCCGCAATTTAGGATCCTCAAAGTCTTGACATCATGCACACCGAGTTTGGCGATGATTGAATGAATTGCCTAGGAGTAGTACTTCAAATTCCACAGCAAGCGTTTTCCAAACAACCCATAATAGCCGACTTCCTGTTGGGCTGGCGTAAAACTTGACCGGGGGTAAGATGTTCGGCCCGATGAGATCTATATGTGTACTGAGTTTCATATTAATTCATGCAAGCGTGTTGGATATATGGACCAAATTGTCGGACCCCGTTCAAGAGGGCGCTGTTGAGCCCCCCTGCCACGCCCGGGTACCAGCTTCAGCCCGGCCCTGATGGCCGTGGGTTCTGACCTGTGTGCAAAATTTCAAGAGTTTTTGATCACGTTAAGAGCCCCAAAAGCCCCTGAAACCTTGAAATCCATTAAAAGCAATAGACAAATCCCTCACACACAGAGACAGAGAGAGAGGGAGAGAAAATTCTCAGATACATCCACATTCAAACTTAAATATCTGACTTGCTGTTGTTTGGAGCTAATGACAGTTAATTAGAAAGTTGTCCGGCTTGATCTGAACAATATGCGTACCGAGTTTTATGATTGTAGGTAAAACTATATAACTAACACCCCCACTTTTGTCAAAAGGTGGCGCTACTGAGCCCCTGCACCACGCCCGTTTCTGAAACTTTGCACATGTCTACTGGCTAATAAATGTGATCTGTCTGTCGAGTTTCATGCCATTTTAAGCAATTTCAGGCATGCTAAGAGTCTCAAAAGCATCCAAAAAGAATATTAAACTTTGATGCGTTTGATGCGTTGTCACGGCAACAGTATCTTAGATATCAATAATCCTTTCACAAGTCTACTTCTGGCGTGTGTTTACATTATACACATAAAGTTTGAAGCAAATCGGGTAAAAATAAGAGGGTGATTTAAAAGCATTTTGAAAGTGACACACTTCCTGCTGCCAGTTGGTGGCGCTATAACATTGACTCACAATAGTCACATCCATGTGATCGGACTCTTACAACGAACACACTGCTGAAGTTTCATCAAGATCAGTTAATGTATGCAGAAGTTATAACACACTTCCTGTTTCCATTATTCGCCATAAATTCGTTTCCTCGCCACGGCCAAACCGTTCGAGATATCAAAAATCCCCTGGCAACTTTTCATCGTCAATATCTTGACTTCATGCTGACCGAGTTTCGTGGCGATTGGTTGAATTCTCTAGGAGGAGTATATCGAATTCCATTGCATGCGTTTTCCAAACAAGCCTTAATAGCCGACTTCCTGTTGGGCTGGGGTAAAAAGTAAAAGTACAAAGGATATATGAACCGATGAGATCTATATGTGTACCGAGTTTCATATTATTACATGCAAGCGTGTTTGATTTATGAACCAAGTTTTTGGACCCCGTTCCAGGGGGCGCTGTCAAACCCCCCTGCCACGCCCGGGTACCAGCTTCAGCCCGGCCCTGATGGCCGCCGGTTTCTGACCCGTGTGCAAAGTTTCAAGAGTTTTTGAGCATGTTAAGGGCCCCAAAAGTGCGCTAAGAATCTCAAAAGTATCCAAAAAGAATATTAAAGTTTGATGCGTTGTCACGGCAACAGCATCTAAGATATCAACAATCCTTTCACAGGTCTACATCTGGCTTGTGTCTACATTATACACATCAAGTTTGAAGCAAATAGGGTAAAGCGTGTTGGATATATGGACCAAATTGTCTGACCCGTTCAAGGGGGCGCTGTCGAGCCCCCCTGCCACGCCCGGGTACCAGCTTCAGCCCGGCCCTGATGGCCGCGGGTTTTGTCCCGTGTGCAAAGTTTCAAGAGTTTTTGAGCACGTTAAGAACCCCAAAAGTGCCCGAAAGCATAAAAAAGCATGAAAAAGCTTAAAAAAAGGAACATTAATGTTTGATGCATTGCCATGGCAACAGTATCTAAGATATCAATAATC
Source organism: Semotilus atromaculatus (assembly GCA_031834385.1). NCBI lineage: Eukaryota > Metazoa > Chordata > Actinopteri > Cypriniformes > Leuciscidae > Semotilus > Semotilus atromaculatus. The sequence continues at coordinate 14,063,037 of JAULUF010000014.1, forward strand.
CTTTCACAGGTCTACATCTGGCGTGTGTCTACATTATGCACATGAAGTTTGAAGCAAATCGGGTAAAAATAAGAGGGTGATTTAAAAGCATTTTGAAAGTGACACACTTCCTGCTGCCAGTTGGTGGCGCTATAACTTTGACTCACAATAGTCACATCCATGTGATCGGGCTCTTACAACGAACACACTGCTGAAGTTTCATCAAGATCAGTTAATGTATGCAGTAGTTATAACACACTTCCTGTTTCATGTTTCTCGCCATAATTTCGTTTCCTCGCCACGGCCAAACCGTTCGAGATATCAAAAATCCCCTGGCAACTTTTCATCCTCAGTGTCTTGACTTCATGCTGACCGAGTTTCGTGCCGTGTGTTTTAATTCTCTAGGAGGAGTATTTCACATTCCATTGCATGCGTTTTCCAAACAAGCCTTAATAGCCGACTTCCTGTTGGGCTGGGGTAAAAAGTAAGAGCATGAAGTATATATGAACCGATGAGATCTATATGTGTACTGAGTTTCATATTATTACATGCAAGCGTGTTTGATTTATGGACCAAGTGTTCAAACCCCGTTCCAGGGGGCGCTGTCGAGCCCCCCTGCCACGCCCGGGTACCAGCTTCAGCCCGGCCCTGATGGCCGCGGGTTCTGAGATGTGTGCAAAGTTTCAAGAGTTTTCGAGCACGTTAAGGCCCCCAAAAGTGCCCAAAAGGTAGTAAAATAATAATAATAATAATCCTAAATAATAATCCTTAGGAAAACAATAGGGCCTTCGCCTTTTCAGGCTTGGGCCCTAATAAAGAATAATCCTTAGGAAAACAATAGGGCCTTCGCCTTTTCAAGGCTTGGGCCCTAATAATCCTAAATAATAATCCTTAGGAAAACAATCGGGCCTTCGCCTTTTCAGGCTTGGGCCCTAATAATAATAATAAATATATATATATATATATAGCTGCGAGCAGCGATTACGGGCCCAAGCCGGTGGCACCGCAACCCCGGTGCCTTTAGTACCTAAAGGCACCGGGGTGGCGGTTCCGCCAGCTTTGGCCCTTCATCGCTGCTCGCAGCTATATATATATATATATATATATATATATATATATATATATATATATATATATATATATATATAAACGGCCCGGTGGCACCGCCACCCCGGTGCCTTTGGGGTTATTGTGCACGACGTGCAAAAACGTAACCCCGCTTTGACTGTCGAAAAGAAGTGTGCTGTAGAGCTTGCATCAGTGTGGGCTCTGCAAAAGTGCGCATCGAGGGCACATATCAACCACAAAGTATGCGTGAGCAACCTTCTGAAACCTAAAATGAAAAATGAGACACCCTACGGTCTCATGGATTTAACGGACACATGAAATAAGTACACAAGACCGAAAATTCATATGAAGTGTGCCATTTGGGACAGGGCCTATGATCGTGAACCACAATAGCCACATATATGAGATAATTTAAATTTAGAATTATTTTTAATGTCATAGGATGTCATATGTCAATATGTTTTGTAGCACTTAAATGTGTAAATCCAGAAGCCTAGTATTTATCTGGAGGTCTTTGTCCTTTGCCTGTCAACCTGGTTTGTCTCTGCCTTTTCTGTTCTGCCCTGTTTGCCATTGTTCACCCTGCCTGTCTTGACCATTCTTAATAAAAAGCTGCAAATGGATTCAAAAAGACAAGGCCTTAAACTTAAACTTGAACAAGGATTAAACTCTTGTAACTGTAACAGACACCAAGGCACAATCACACACATGCACGCACGCACGCACACACAGTTTAAAAACAAAAAAATATTTATCCAACCCCATTTAAAAACAGTCTGTGATTCCTTTACTTTATTAATAAAACTTATTTAAAAAATACAAGGCTTAAGACATTTATTTTCCTTTTTAATGCAGGCCAAACCACACAGCAGTGAAATGGTTAATCTAGCCCTCCTCCCCCTACACACACACACACAGACAGGCACAGACACAGAGACGTAGGCTTATGGCAAGCCGTTTTAACATTTAAAGTCGGCATGAAACGGAAGTTGAGATTGTCATTTTTTTCCTTGTTGTGACGTATTTCCGAGTGAAACGGCTTCTGAAATTAGAAAAAAATGTAGGGCGGGGCTTGATTTCGTCCTTCGGGAATTGATTGGATCGTTGGAGGTTGGGCGTTGCAAACAAAATGGAGGCAGATTTGAATGCCAGCTTACATTCAATTGTGGAGGATTTCTCTCCACACCCTCATCGGCTCTGGCCGCACCCTTTCGCCATTGCACGTGACCGAAAGAGAAGAGCGGTCATTTCGAGGGGGGAGGGAAGGGTCATGTATTTGATTAAAGATTATAAGGGTACATGAATTTTAAAAAAAATAATGAAGTGCACAGATAAATCATTTATAATAAACACTACAATATTACATATAAAAAGAAGATTTGTCAAATTTGATTTCATGCCGACTTTAATCATTTAAACCCACTAGTCTCTATTTTCATGCTACTAGTACTTATTTTTTAGATACTAGTATTTTTAGATACTAATACAGTATCTAATGAATAAGTACTAGTATCTTTTAAAAGGTACTAGTCCCTAAGGAATAAGCACTAGTATCTAAAGAATAGGCACTAGTACCTAAAGAATAAGCACTAGTCGCTAATGAATAAGTACTAGTACTTAATGGAATAGATACTAGTATCTAAAAAATAAGTACTAGTAGCATGAAAATAGAGACTAGTAGGTTAAAATGATTAAATGTTAAGACGGCTTGCCATATTGGCTCAGAGAGAGAGAGAGAGAAAATGACCATATTCAAACCAAAATATCTGACTTTCTGTTGTTCGGAGCTAATAACTGTAAATTAGAAAGTTGTTCGGCTTGAGGAGAAGAATATACACGCTGAGTTTTGTAACTGTAGGTAAAACTAACTAAGTTATAACACACTTTATATGTCCTTATTAAGCCATGAAAATTCATTTCCTCGCCACGGCCAAACCGTTCGAGATATCAAAAGTCCGTCCGCAATTTAGCATCCTCAAAGTCTTGACATCATGCACACCGAGTTTGGCGATGATTGAATGAATTGCCTAGGAGTAGTACTTCAAATTCCACAGCAAGCATTTTCCAAACAACCCATAATAGCCGACTTCCTGTTGGGCTGGCGTAAAACTTGACCGGGGGTAAGATGTTCGGCCCGATGAGATCTATATGTGTACTGAGTTTCATATTAATTCATGCAAGCGTGTTGGATATATGGACCAAATTGTCGGACCCCGTTCAAGAGGGCGCTGTTGAGCCCCCCTGCCACGCCCGGGTACCAGCTTCAGCCCGGCCCTGATGGCCGTGGGTTCTGACCTGTGTGCAAAATTTCAAGAGTTTTTGAGCACGTTAAGAGCCCCAAAAGCCCCTGAAACCTTGAAATCCATTAAAAGCAATAGACAAATCCCTCACACACAGAGACAGAGAGAGAGGGAGAGAAAATTCTCAGATACATCCACATTCAAACTTAAATATCTGACTTGCTGTTGTTTGGAGCTAATGACAGTTAATTAGAAAGTTGACCCGGCTTGATCTGAACAATATGCGTACCGAGTTTTATGATTGTAGGTAAAACTATATAACTAACACCCCCACTTTTGTCAAAAGGTGGCGCTACTGAGCCCCTGCACCACGCCCGTTTCTGAAACTTTGCACATGTCTACTGGCTAATAAATGTGATCTGTCTGTCGAGTTTCATGCAATTTTAAGCAATTTCGGGCATGCTAAGAGTCTCAAAAGCATCCAAAAAGAATATTAAAGTTTGATGCGTTTGATGCGTTGTCACGGCAACAGTATCTTAGATATCAATAATCCTTTCACAAGTCTACATCTGGTGTGTGTTTACATTATACACATAAAGTTTGAAGCAAATCGGGTAAAAATAAGAGGGTGATTTCAAAGCATTTTGAAAGTGACACACTTCCTGCTGCCAGTTGGTGGCGCTATAACATTGACTCACAATAGTCACATCCATGTGATCGGACTCTTACAACGAACACACTGCTGAAGTTTCATCAAGATCAGTTAATGTATGCAGAAGTTATAACACACTTCCTGTTTCCATTAATCGCCATAAATTCGTTTCCTCGCCACGGCCAAACCGTTCGAGATATCAAAAATCCCCTGGCAACTTTTCATCGTCAATCTCTTGACTTCATGCTGACCGAGTTTCGTGGCGATTGGTTGAATTCTCTAGGAGGAGTATATCGAATTCCATTGCATGCGTTTTCCAAACAAGCCTTAATAGCCGACTTCCTGTTGGGCTGGGGTAAAAAGTAAAAGTACAAAGGATATATGAACCGATGAGATCTATATGTGTACCGAGTTTCATATTATTACATGCAAGCGTGTTTGATTTATGAACCAAGTTTTTGGACCCCGTTCCAGGGGGCGCTGTCAAACCCCCCTGCCACGCCCGGGTACCAGCTTCAGCCCGGCCCTGATGGCCGCCGGTTCTGACCCGTGTGCAAAGTTTCAAGAGTTTTTGAGCATGTTAAGGGCCCCAAAAGTGCGCTAAGAACCTCAAAAGTATCCAAAAAGAATATTAAAGTTTGATGCGTTGTCACGGCAACAGCATCTAAGATATCAACAATCCTTTCACAGGTCTACATCTGGCTTGTGTCTACATTATACACATCAAGTTTGAAGCAAATAGGGTAAAGCGTGTTGGATATATGGACCAAATTGTCGGACCCGTTCAAGAGGGCGCTGTCGAGCCCCCCTGCCACGCCCGGGTACCAGCTTCAGCCTGGCCCTGATGGCCGTGGGTTTTGTCCCGTGTGCAAAGTTTCAAGAGTTTTCGAGCACGTTAAGAACCCCAAAAGTGCCCGAAAGCATAAAAAGCATGAAAAAGCTTAAAAAAAGGAATATTAATGTTTGATGCATTGCCATGGCAACAGTATCAAAGATATCAATAATCCTTTCACAGGTCTACATCTGGCGTGTGTCTACATTATGCACATGAAGTTTGAAGCAAATCGGGTAAAAATAAGAGGGTGATTTAAAAGCATTTTGAAAGTGACACACTTCCTGCTGCCAGTTGGTGGCGCTATAACTTTGACTCACAATAGTCACATCCATGTGATCGGGCTCTTACAACGAACACACTGCTGAAGTTTCATCAAGATCAGTTAATGTATGCAGTAGTTATAACACACTTCCTGTTTCATGTTTCTCGCCATAATTTCGTTTCCTCGCCACGGCCAAACCGTTCGAGATATCAAAAATCCCCTGGCAACTTTTCATCCTCAGTGTCTTGACTTCATGCTGACCGAGTTTCGTGCCGTGTGTTTTAATTCTCTAGGAGGAGTATTTCACATTCCATTGCATGCGTTTTCCAAACAAGCCTTAATAGCCGACTTCCTGTTGGGCTGGGGTAAAAAGTAAGAGCATGAAGTATATATGAACCGATGAGATCTATATGTGTACTGAGTTTCATATTATTACATGCAAGCGTGTTTGATTTATGGACCAAGTGTTCAAACCCCGTTCCAGGGGGCGCTGTCGAGCCCCCCTGCCACGCCCGGGTACCAGCTTCAGCCCGGCCCTGATGGCCGCGGGTTCTGAGATGTGTGCAAAGTTTCAAGAGTTTTCGAGCACGTTAAGGCCCCCAAAAGTGCCCAAAAGGTAGTAAAATAATAATAATAATAATAATAATAATAATAATAATCCTAAATAATAATCCTTAGGAAAACAATAGGGCCTTCGCCTTTTCAGGCTTGGGCCCTAATAATAATCCTAAATAATAATCCTTAGGAAAACAATAGGGCCTTCGCCTTTTCAGGCTTGGGCCCTAAATAAATAATCCTAAGGAAAACAATAGGGCCTTCGCCTTTTCAAGGCTTGGGCCCTAATAATCCTAAAATATATATATATATATATATATATATATATATATATATAAATATAGCTGCGAGCAGCGATTACGGGCCCAAGCCGGTGGCACCGCAACCCCGGAGCCTTTAGTTACCTAAAGGCACCGGGGTGGCGGTACCACCGGCTTTGGCCCTTCATCGCTGCTCGCAGCTATATTTATATATATATATATATATATATATATATAAAAAGCCGGTGGCACCGCCACCCTGGTGCCTTTAGGGTTATTGTGCACGACGTGCAAAACCGTAACTCCACTTTGACTGTCGAAAAGAAGTGTGCTGTAGAGCTTGCATCAGTGTGGGCTCTGCAAAAGTGCGCATCGAGGGCACATATCAACCCCAAAGTATGCGTGAGCAACCTTCTGAAACCTAAAATGAAAAATGAGACACCCTACGGTCTCATGGATTTAACGGACACATGAAATAAGTACACAAGACCGAAAATTCATATGAAGTGTGCCATCTGGGACAGGGCCTATGATCGTGAACCACAATAGCCACATATATGAGATAATTTAAATTTAGAATAATTTTTAATGTCATAGGTCAATATGTTTTGCAGCACCTGTCAACCTGGTTTGTCTCTGCCTTTTCTGTTCTGCCCTGTTTGCCATTGTTCACCCTGCCTGTCTTGACAATTCTTAATAAAAAGCTGCAAATGGATTCCCCTGGCCTGACCCTGCCTTGTTACAACACATATGCTGCATCTGCTCGCTATCTGCAGAACGGCTCTGGTAGTTTCGCTTCAGCACTGATGATGTTGTAGGAATAGTGCGCTCTGGTTGGTCTGGATTATTCTGGATTTTTTATTTTATACAGAATTAAGTTATTTTTAATTCAGATGAGAATAAAGTTAGTGTTGATTAAAATGAAGGAAAACAAATATATTGATCTGAAATATAGCACATTCATTTTAAATTAATTTAGGTTCAATTACCAAACATACAATCTTAATTTAATTTAAAGCAAACAATACATATGGGTTTTAATTTTTTTTAAACATGTATTTATTTATATATATATATATATATCCAAAAAGACAAGGCCTTAGACTTAAATTTGAACAAGGGTTAAACTCTTGTCACTGTAACACACACACACACACACACACACACACACTCACACACACACACATGCAGTTTAAAAGCAAAAAAAATATTTATCCAACCCCATTTAAAAACAGTCTGTGAGTGCCATCTTTTGGACATTGATCATATTGCATAGGTTTTCATTTCGTGTCCTCAAACAGAGCACTAATTTGTTTATTTTTAAGTTACACATTCTACATGTATTAAAATAGAAAATTTTTTATTTTTTTTTATGGTAGTATTTTATACAAAAAATTATAATTCTGATGAGAATAAAGTTAGTGTGGATAAAAAAAATTAAGGAAAACATATATTGATCTAACATAGCACATTCATTTTAAATTCATTCAGCTTGAATCACCAAACATACAATATTCATTTTATTTAAAGCAAACAATATATTTAAAAGATATGTTCTATGCATATTTTGTCATTTTAATTAAAAAAATATCCATAAAGTGCTATGCAAAAAGACAAGGCCTTAGATATTTATTTATCCTTTTAATGCAGGACTAATTTTAAACTTAAATTAAGTGCACGGTCATTCATAACGGTGCGCGTTCACGGCGAGGATGGAGCAGAACAAAGCAAACGTTTTTTAGTTCATTCTCCCATAGCAAATAATGGAAAACGCTCGCTCTGCTCTGGACGTAAGTATTTTATTTTCATTTTAGCGATTTAAATGCGCTAATTTTGAAATGAGAATTTTTATATATATAAAGACACAGATAATATTACTTGCCTGACCTGATTAGAACATTGAAAAAAATTTTAAAAAATAACTAGGGAATCACTAAACCGAGAGAATTATTATGATTTGATGATACACTCAAAATATTCCACAACAAATTCTTTAAATGTAATGATATTCAGAACAGAACACGAATAAAAAAATAACTATAATCAAGCCAAAACTAAATAATTTAAAACAAAAGTAAAAGTAAGTGGTTTTGGGCTCACGTAAATCTCTCTTTAGAATCAAAATGTTGCAACATTTGCGATGTATTTGGATGCTAAACTATTCTTTATTATAGGCTTTGTACTTCACTCACGTTACAATATCGACGGAAAAAATCATCCTCTTCACTTGTGCAAAAACGTGCTTGGTAACATCACAGTGGAGCGGTTGCTTACGCGGGCACGGGCGCGATCGAACTGTGTGTGTGTGCTTGTATGTGTGAGAGAGAGAGGCGGGCGCGATCGAACTGTGCGTGTGTTTGTGTGTGCGTGTGTGTGAGAGAGAGAGACGCGGGCGCGATCAAAGTGTATGTGTGTGCGTGTGGGAGAGAGGCGCGGGCGCGATCGTACTGTGTGTTTGTGTGTGTGTGTGTGTCTGCGCGCGCGCGCGTGTGTGTGAGAGAGAGAGGCGCGCGCGATCGAACAGTGGAAACATAGGCTACTCGTCATTTTGTTCCAGGACATCATTCAAACTGCAAACTGTTTACTTATATTTGTGTACACTCCTATTTTTTACAGTCTAAGGTGCAATAAAACACAAAATCCTCAGTCACATCTATTATATTTATTTAGAAATATTATTTTGAACACAAGAGGGCAGTATAGCCCTATCTATGATTTTGTGTTTAAACTATCACCCGAAGAGAATCCCCCTCCCCCTCCCGCCCTCCCCACACAGACACACACACACACACACACACACAGAATGGCAGCAGACACTCTATCTGTCAGAGAGAGGGAGAGAAAATTCTCAGAATCCACATTCAAACCACAATATCTTACTTTCTGTTGGTTGGAGCTAATGATTATAAATTAGAAAGTTGTTCAGCTTGATGAAAACAATATCTATGGTGAGTTTTGTAACTGTAGGTAAAACTAACTATGTTATAACACACTTTATGTGTCCTTTTTTTGTCATAAATTCGTTTCATCACCACGACCAAACCGTTCGAGATATCAAAAATCCGTTCGCAATTTAGCATCCTCAATGTCTTGACTTCACGCACAACAAGTTTGATAGCTATCGAATGAATTACCTAGGAGGAGTACTTCGTTTTCCAGAGGATGAGTTTCCAAACAACCCATAATAACTGACTTCCTGTTGGGCTGACGTAAAACTTAGAGCACGAAAGTTGTTCGGCCCGATGAGATCTATAAGTGTACCGAGTTTCATATTAATACATGCAAGCGTGTTTGATATATGGACAAGTGTTCGAATCCCATTCCAGGGGGCGCTGTCGAGCCCCCCTGCCACGCCCGGGTACCAGCTTCAGCCCGGCCCTGATGGCCGCGGGTTCTGACCCGTGTCCAAAGTTTCAAGAGTTTTCGAGCATGTTAAGGCCCCCAAAAGCCCCTGAAACCTTGAAAAACAATAATTAAAAGCATTCTCACTCAACAGAGAAATCCCCCTCCCCTCACAGACACAGAGGTATGCAGAGAGAGGGAGAGAGGGACAGAAAATTTTCCAAAACATCCACATTCAAACCAAAATATCTGACTTCCTGTTGTTCAGAGCTAATAACTGTAAATTAGAAAGTTGTCCGGCTTGATCCGAACAACATACGTACCGAGTTTTATGATTGTAGGTAAAACTATAAAACGAACCCTCCCACTTTTGTCAAAAGGTGGCGCTACTGAGCCCCTGCACCACGCACGTTTCTGAAACTTTGCACATGTCTACTGGCTAATAAATGTGATGTGTCTGTCGAGTTTCATCCAATTTCAAGCATGCTAAGAGTCTCAAAACCATCCAAAAAGAATTTTAAAGTTTGATGCGTTGCTACGGCAACCGTATCAAAGATATCAAGAATCCATTCACAGGTCTACATCTGCCGTGTATTCACATTATAGTAATGAAGTTTGAAGTAAATCGGGTAAAAATAAGAGGGCGATTTCAAAGCATTTTGAAAGTGACACACTTCCTGCTGCCAGTTGGTGGCGCTATAACTTTGACTCACAATAGTCACATCCATGTGATCGGCCTTTTACAGCAAACACACTGCTGAAGTTTCATCAAGATCAGTTAATGTATAAAGAAGTTATAACACACGTCCTGTTTCACGTTTCTCGCCATATTTTCGTTTCCTCGCCACGGCCAAACCGTTTGAGATATCAAAAATCCCCTGGCAATTTTTCATCCTCAGTGTCTTGACTTCACGCTGACCGAGTTTCGTGCCGTGTGTTTGAATTCTCTAGGAGGAGTATTTCAAATTCCATTGCATATGTTTTCCAAACAACCCTTAATAGACGACTTCCTGTTTGGCTGGGGTAAAAAGTAAGAGTATGAAGTATATATGAACCGATGAGATCTATATGTGTACCGAGTTTCATATTATTACATGCAAGGGTTTGATTTATGGACCAAGTTTTCGGACCGCGTTCCAGGGGGCGCTGTCGAGCCCCCCTGCCACACCCGGGTACCATCTTCAGCTCGGCCCTGATGGCCGCGGGTTCTGACATGTGTGCAAAGTTTCAAGAGTTTTTGAGCATCTTAAGGGCCCCAAAAGTGCCCAAAAGGTAGTAAGAAAAATAATAATAATAATAAAGAAAAAAAAAAAAGAAAAAAGAAAAAAAATAATCCTAAGGAAAACAATAGGGCCTTCGCCTTTTCAAGGCTTGGGCCCTAATAATAATCCTTAGGAAAACAATAGGGCCTTCGCCTTTTCAGGCTTGGGCCCTAATAATAATAATCCTAAATAATAATCCTTAGGAAAACAATAGGGCCTTCGCCTTTTCAGGCTTGGGCCCTAATAAAGAATAATCCTTAGGAAAACAATAGGGCCTTCGCCTTTTCAAGGCTTGGGCCCTAATAATCCTTAGGAAAACAATAGGGCCTTCGCCTTTTCAAGGCTTGGGCCCTAATAATAATCCTAAATAATAATCCTTAGGAAAACAATAGGGCCTTCGCCTTTTCAGGCTTGGGCCCTAATAATAATCCTAAATAATAATCCTTAGGAAAACAATAGGGCCTTCGCCTTTTCAGGCTTGGGCCCTAATAATCCTTAGGAAAACAATAGGGCCTTCGCCCTTAGGGCTTGGGCCCTAATAATAATAATAATCCTAAATAATAATCCTTAGGAAAACAATAGGGCCTTCGCCTTTTCAGGCTTGGGCCCTAATAATAACTAATAATCCTTAGGAAAACAATAGGGCCTTCGCCTTTTCAAGGCTTGGGCCCTAATAAGCATTCTCACTCAACAGAGAAATCCCCCTCCCCTCACAGACACAGAGGTATGCAGAGAGAGGGACAGAAAATTTTCCAAAACATCCACATTCAAACCAAAATATCTGACTTCCTGTTGTTCGGGGCTAATAACTGTAAATTAGAAAGTTGTCCGGCTTGATCCGGACAATATACGTACCGAGTTTTATAATTGTAGGTAAAACTATAAAACTAACCCTCCCACTTTTGTCAAAAGGTGGCGCTACTGAGCCCCTGCACCACGCACGTTTCTGAAACTTTGCACATGTCTACTAGGTAATAAATGTGACGTGTCTGTCGAGTTTCATGCAATTACAAGCATGCTAAGAGTCTCAAAATCAGCAAAAAAGAATATTAAAGTTCGATGCGTTCCCATGGCAACATTATCTTAGATATTAAATAATCCTTTCACAGGTCTTCATCTGGCGTGTGTTTACATTATACACATAAAGTTTGAAGCAAATCGGGTAAAAATAAGAGGGCGATTTCAAAGCATTTTGAAAGTGACACACTTCCTGCTGCCAGTTGGTGGCGCTATAACTTTGACTCACAATAGTCACATCCATGTGATCGGGCTCTTACCACGAACACACTGCTGAAGTTTCATCAAGATCAGTTAATGTATGCAGAAGTTATAACACACGTCCTGTTTCACGTTTCTCGCCATAATTTCGTTTCCTCGCCACGGCCAAACCGTTTGAGATATCAAAAATCCCCAGGCAATTTTTCATCCTCAGTGTCTTGACTTCACGCTGACCGAGTTTCGTGCCGTGTGTTTGAATTCTCTAGGAGGAGTATTTCAAATTCCATTGCATACGTTTTCCAAACAACCCTTAATAGACGACTTCCTGTTGGGCTGGGGTAAAAAGTAAGAGTATGAAGTATATATGAACCGATGAGATCTATATGTGTACCGAGTTTCATATTATTACATGCAAGCGTGTTTGATTTATGGACCAAGTTTTCGGACCGCGTTCCAGGGGGCGCCGTCGAGCCCCCCTGCCACGCCCGGGTACCATCTTCAGCTCGGCCCTGATGGCCGCGGGTTCTGACATGTGTGCAAAGTTTCAAGAGTTTTTGAGCATCTTAAGGGCCCCAAAAGTGCCCAAAAGGTAGTAAGAAAAATAATAATAATAAAGAAAAAAAAAATTATAAATATATATATATATAAATATAGCTGCGAGCAGCGATTGCGGGCCCAAGCCGGTGGCACCGCAACCCCGTTCCTTTAGTTACCTAAAGGCACCGGGGTGGCGGTACCGCCGGCTTTGGCCCTTCATCGCTGCTCGCAGCTATATTTATATATATATATATATATATATATATATATAAAGCCGGTGGCACTGCCACCCTGGTGCCTTTAGGGTTATTGTGCATGACGTGCAAAAACGTAACTCCGCTTTGACTGTCGAAAAGAAGTGTACTGTAGAGCTTGCATCAGTGTGGGCTCTGCAAAAGTGTGCATCGAGGGCACATATCAACCACAAAGTATGCGTGAGCAACCTTCTGAAAACTAAAATGAAAAATGAGATACCCTACGGTCTCATGGATTTAACGGACACATGAAATAAGTACACAAGACCGAAAATTCATATGAAGTGTGCCATTTGGGACAGGGCCTATGATCGTGAACCACAATAGCCACATATATGAGATAATTTAAATTTAGAATCATTTTTAATGTCATAGGATGTCATATGTCAATATGTTTTGTAGCACTTAAATGTGTAAATCCAGAAGCCTAGTATTTATCTGGAGGTCTTTGTCCTTTGCCTGTCAACCTGGTTTGTCTCTGCCTTTTCTGTTCTGCCCTGTTTGCCATTGTTCACCCTGCCTGTCTTGACCATTCTTAATAAAAAGCTGCAAATGGATTCAAAAAGACAAGGCCTTAAACTTAAACTTGAACAAGGATTAAACTCTTGTAACTGTAACAGACACCAAGGCACAATCACACACATGCACGCACGCACGCACACACAGTTTAAAAACAAAAAAATATTTATCCAACCCCATTTAAAAACAGTCTGTGATTCCTTTACTTTATTAATAAAACTTATTTAAAAAATACAAGGCTTAAGACATTTATTTTCCTTTTTAATGCAGGCCAAACCACACAGCAGTGAAATGGTTAATCTAGCCCTCCTCCCCCTACACACACACACACACACACACACAGACAGGCACAGACACAGAGACGTAGGCTTATGGCAAGCCGTTTTAACATTTAATCATTTAAACCCACTAGTCTCTATTTTCATGCTACTAGTACTTATTTTTTAGATACTAGTATTTTTAGATACTAATATAGTATCTAATGAATAAGTACTAGTGTCTTTTAAAAGGTACTAGTCCCTAAGGAATAAGCACTAGTATCTAAAGAATAGGCACTAGTACCTAAAGAATAAGCACTAGTCGCTAATGAATAAGTACTAGTACTTAATGGAATAGATACTAGTATCTAAAAAATAAGTACTAGTAGCATGAAAATAGAGACTAGTAGGTTAAAATGATTAAATGTTAAGACGGCTTGCCATATTGGCTCAGAGAGAGAGAGAGAGAAAATGACCATATTCAAACCAAAATATCTGACTTTCTGTTGTTCGGAGCTAATAACTGTAAATTAGAAAGTTGTTCGGCTTGAGGAGAAGAATATACACGCTGAGTTTTGTAACTGTAGGTAAAACTAACTAAGTTATAACACACTTTATATGTCCTTATTAAGCCATGAAAATTCATTTCCTCGCCACGGCCAAACCGTTCGAGATATCAAAAGTCCGTCCGCAATTTAGCATCCTCAAAGTACTGACATCATGCACACCGAGTTTGGCGATGATTGAATGAATTGCCTAGGAGTAGTACTTCAAATTCCACAGCAAGCGTTTTCCAAACAACCCATAATAGCCGACTTCCTGTTGGGCTGGCGTAAAACTTGACCGGGGGTAAGATGTTCGGCCCGATGAGATCTATATGTGTACTGAGTTTCATATTAATTCATGCAAGCGTGTTGGATATATGGACCAAATTGTCGGACCCCGTTCAAGAGGGCGCTGTTGAGCCCCCCTGCCACGCCCGGGTACCAGCTTCAGCCCGGCCCTGATGGCCGTGGGTTCTGACCTGTGTGCAAAATTTCAAGAGTTTTTGAGCATGTTAAGAGCCCCAAAAGCCCCTGAAACCTTGAAATCCATTAAAAGCAATAGACAAATCCCTCACACACAGAGACAGAGAGAGAGGGAGAGAAAATTCTCAGATACATCCACATTCAAACTTAAATATCTGACTTGCTGTTGTTTGGAGCTAATGACACTTAACTAGAAAGTTGTCCGGCTTGATCTGAACAATATGCGTACCGAGTTTTATGATTGTAGGTAAAACTATATAACTAACACCCCCACTTTTGTCAAAAGGTGGCGCTACTGAGCCCCTGCACCATGCCCGTTTCTGAAACTTTGCACATGTCTACTGGCTAATAAATGTGATCTGTCTGTCGAGTTTCATGCAATTTTAAGCAATTTCAGGCATGCTAAGAGTCTCAAAAGCATCCAAAAAGAATATTAAAGTTTGATGCGTTTGATGCGTTGTCACGGCAACAGTATCTTAGATATCAATAATCCTTTCACAAGTCTACATCTGGCGTGTGTTTACATTATACACATAAAGTTTGAAGCAAATCGGGTAAAAATAAGAGGGTGATTTCAAAGCATTTTGAAAGTGACACACTTCCTGCTGCCAGTTGGTGGCGCTTTAACATTGACTCACAATAGTCACATCCATGTGATCGGACTCTTACAACGAACACACTGCTGAAGTTTCATCAAGATCAGTTAATGTATGCAGAAGTTATAACACACTTCCTGTTTCCATTATTCGCCATAAATTCGTTTCCTCGCCACGGCCAAACCGTTCGAGATATCAAAAATCCCCTGGCAACTTTTCATCGCCAATCTCTTGACTTCATGCTGACCGAGTTTCGTGGCGATTGGTTGAATTCTCTAGGAGGAGTATATCGAATTCCATTGCATGCGTTTTCCAAACAAGCCTTAATAGCCGACTTCCTGTTGGGCTGGGGTAAAAAGTAAAAGTACAAAGGATATATGAACCGATGAGATCTATATGTGTACCGAGTTTCATATTATTACATGCAAGCGTGTTTGATTTATGAACCAAGTTTTTGGACCCCGTTCCAGGGGGCGCTGTCAAACCCCCCTGCCACGCCCGGGTACCAGCTTCAGCCCGGCCCTGATGGCCGCCGGTTCTGACCCGTGTGCAAAGTTTCAAGAGTTTTTGAGCATGTTAAGGGCCCCAAAAGTGCGCTAAGAATCTCAAAAGTATCCAAAAAGAATATTAAAGTTTGATGCGTTGTCACGGCAACAGCATCTAAGATATCAACAATCCTTTCACAGGTCTACATCTGGCTTGAGTCTACATTATACACATCAAGTTTGAAGCAAATAGGGTAAAGCGTGTTGGATATATGGACCAAATTGTCGGACCCATTCAAGGGGGCGCTGTCGAGCCCCCCTGCCACGCCCGGGTACCAGCTTCAGCCTGGCCCTGATGGCCGTGGGTTTTGTCCCGTGTGCAAAGTTTCAAGAGTTTTCGAGCACGTTAAGAACCCCAAAAGTGCCCGAAAGCATAAAAAAGCATGAAAAAGCTTAAAAAAAGGAATATTAATGTTTGATGCATTGCCATGGCAACAGTATCAAAGATATCAATAATCCTTTCACAGGTCTACATCTGGCGTGTGTCTACATTATGCACATGAAGTTTGAAGCAAATCGGGTAAAAATAAGAGGGTGATTTCAAAGCATTTTGAAAGTGACACACTTCCTGCTGCCAGTTGGTGGCGCTATAACTTTGACTCACAATAGTCACATCCATGTGATCGGGCTCTTACAACGAACACACTTCTGAAGTTTCATCAAGATCAGTTAATGTATGCTGAAGTTATAAGACACTTCCTGTTTCACGTTTCTCGCCATAAATTTGTTTCTTCGCCACGGCCAAACCGTTAGAGATATCAAAAATCCCCTCGCAATTTTTCATCCTCAATGTCTTGACTTCAGGCTGACCGAGTTTCGTTGTATGTGGATGAATGCTCTAGGAGGAGTATATTAAATTCCATTGCGTGCGTTTTAAAAACATCCGCAAATATCTGACTTCCTGTTGGGCTGGGGTAAAAAGTAAGAGTGTGAGGTATAGATGAAACGATGAGATCGACATGTGTACCGAGTTTCATATTATTACACACAAGCGTGTTTGAGTTATGGACCAAGTGTTCAGACCACGTTCCAGGGGGCGCTGACGAGCCCCCCTGCCACGCCCGGGTACCAGCTTCAGCCCGGCCCTGATGGCCGCGGGTTCTGACCCGTGTGCAAAGTTTCAAGAGTTTTCGAGCATGTTAAGGGCCCCAAAAGTGCCCGAATAGTCGTTAGAAAAAAAAATAAAAAAAAATAATAATCCTAAGGAAAACAATAGGGCTCTTCGCCCTTTCAGGGCTTGGGCCCTAATAATAATCCTAAGGAAAACAATAGGGCCTTCGCCTTTTCAAGGCTTGGGCCCTAATAATCCTTTCAGGGCTTGGGCCCTAATAAGAAGAAGAAGAAATATATATATATATATATATATATATATAAATATAGCTGCGAGCAGCGATTACGGGCCCAAGCCAGTGGCACCGCAACCCCGGAGCCTTTAGTTACCTAAAGGCACCGGGGTGGCGGTACCGCCGGCTTTGGCCCTTCATCGCTGCTCGCAGCTATATTCATATATATATATATATATATATATATATATATATATATATATATATATACAAAGACGGTGGCACTGCCACTCCGGTGCCTTTAGGGTTATTGTGCACAATGGGCAATAACGTAACCCCGCTTTGACTGTCGAGAAGATGTGTGCTGTAGAGCTTGCATCAGTGAGAGAGGAAAGACGAATGAAAGGGTGTCATATTTCACATGGGTGTAAATTATTGTCCATGCCCCTTTTAGCAAGAAAAAAGAACATTTTACTTGCCCGACCAAACAAGTAGCCTAATTAGAATGTCAATGATGACATAAAAATAACTTTGAAAACACTAAAATAATAATAATAAATAAGAAGAATAATAAATAATCCTAAGGAAAACAATAGGGCCTTCGCCTTTTCAAGGCTTGGGCCCTAATAATAATAATAAATAATCCTTAGGAAAACAATAGGGCCTTCGCCCTTTCAGGGCTTGGGCCCTAATAATCCTAAGGAAAACAATAGGGCCTTCGCCTTTTCAAGGCTTGGGCCCTAATAATCCTTACGAAAACAATAGGGCCTTCGCCTTTTCAAGGCTTGGGCCCTAATAAATAATCCTAAGGAAAACAATAGGGCCTTCGCCTTTTCAAGGCTTGGGCCCTAATAATAAATAAGAAGAATAATAAATAATCCTAAGGAAAACAATAGGGCCTCCGCCTTTTCAAGGCTTGGGCCCTAATAAGAAGAATAATAAATAATCCTAAGGAAAACAATAGGGCCTTCGCCTTTTCAAGGCTTGGGCCCTAATAAGTAGTTTTGGTTATTTAAATGTAATGTATTGATTAACTTTCAAAGTACAACACTCTCCTCACAAACCCATCAACCAGACTGAGCCAAGGACTCGTTCAGTAAGATCTGGAGTTCGAGCGTTCGAGCCTTCTGACACCCAAAGCGAAACGTGCACGTGATTGGACAAAAAGTGAGGCTTCATTTGTCATCGATCATGTGACCTCTGGGAAACCAATACACACCCCACCAGGTGTGCGTAGAATGCCGTCTCCCCACCAGGGTGCGTAGAATAACCAGTGGTGGAATGTAACGAAGTAAAAATACTTCGTTACTTTACTTAAGTACATTTTTCACGTATCTGTACTTTACTTAAGTAAAATCAATAGTGCATACTTTTGACTTTTACTTCGTTACTTTTTGCAGCAATTATTATACTTTCTACTCCACTACATTTCTACAATGTTTCGTTACATTTTCGTTACATTTTCTGATCAGTTTTTCCCCCTGCCAAAACAGGGATTGAAAGAAATCTCCATGTTTTCGGTGCTGACGCGTTCATGAAACATGTAACGGTGGCGCTGCCAATAAAGCACCTAAAAGCTGTCACAAAGAACCGGCAAAAGTAATGATTATGAATATGTAAAATATAACAAGGAGACATTTTAATTGTGTATTAATAAACAAGCGTTTCCTGCTGTGTCAGTGTCAGCAGCAAAGATGAAGTTGACGATGCTGACGCGCGATCTTTGCAGTGAACTCGCCAGAGATAAATGCACATTTCATACGGATTACATGCAAAGAACAGTCTGTTTTCTTTCTGTTTGAATTGTTCTGTTTAAAAGTAGACATTTCAGGCTTTCTATATATATACGTCTCAGGTCTGTGAGGCAAGTACATAGCCTACCTGAGTTTCGGTTTATTTCTCCAGTTCACGCGCTGGCGCCTCCGTCATCGTGACCTGGGCTGCGTTTCCCAAAACCTTCTTAACGCTACGTCGTTCTTAAGTTACACCTTAAGCTGTACCTTATCGTTAATACGTGTTTCCGAAACGCTCTTAGTTAAGTATACCTTCTGTAAGTCATACGTTCGGAAGGTTGGTCTGGAGCACTCTTAGCTATACCTTATCACTGTTAAAGGTCTATATGAATATAATTCTGAAGTTTTAATACACCCAGACAGTGTTCAATTAGGCTAATTCAAGTGTTTTCATGCAAAGAATAAAATTGTCATTACACTGATTGTTGTTACAATTTTAATTATATTATTATATATAATACAATTTTATAAATTTATTTTAATTAAAGAGCGCTTTTAAAGGCCAGTGAAAGCATAGGCTACTGTCAGTTAAGTCCTATTCGGACGCTAATATTGTTTATCATGGGCTCGTACGGTATTTTAAACATTTACAGGGGTAAGTCGGTTATTTTAGTGCCGTCCGAATCCATAATATCAGTGTTTTTTCTCACCCAACCCGCGTAAAAAACTCTGTCCAAATTAGTACCTACTGATTTTTTGACAAACAGGTCGTGTGTTAATTTAATTGCTGTCTGAATCCACATCTCTGAGTTTACAAGAAGAGATTCAAAATTCACTGTTTAAATCCTTTTTGATCACTGCCGAGCACCGTAGCTACATGACGTACTCTTTTATTACTGAAATGCTTGAAAGTATTTACAAGAACAGTATTTCATCGCAGCTCACCTCAGCGAACAAAAATGGGAAAGAGAAGAAAGCACATCAAAAATGTAAATGGTTATGATGGCAGCAATATATGATACAATTTTAAAATATGTAGGCAAGGCTATTATAGGCTGTTATAGTTTAGATTATTTTTTATAATATCCCATGAGTCCTAGTAAATGCAATTTCAACTATTTCTGAAGTGCTTCTTTTATAAAGAACAGCGCTTTCTCACATAAGCAGCCCCTGCACGAGAGAATAATTGATTCTCGAGTCATCGATATCAACAGATTCAGCACCATCGCCACGGACAGCACCCGGTAACGTCCGACGTAAGAAGGTATATCTTAAGCAGCTTTCTAAGGTATAGTTCGGGGAACACGCCTAGAAATGGTATACCTTCAGTTAAGTTATACCTTAAGAGTCTTCGTATCGCGCTAAGAGACAACGTTATCGGGAAACGCAGCCCTGATTATCTATTTTCTGCTATATTTACTTATTTATTAAATCCAGGCAATTGGTTGATGAAACATTGATTAAAATTAAGATACAATTAATACAAAACGAAATTTACTTTAAAGAAGGGCTTTCTATTTGAGTTCTCTGTGAACGTTTTAAAGCAGTATTTTAGTGCCACTTTCAGAGCGCTCACGTAATGGAGAACTGACACGTCTGTAACATTGTTTTTTCCTCATAAATGTGAACACAAAAAATATAATGAATATTTTATGTTCTGTGGAGAGCCAACCCTTCTTCATCCGTTGTGTATATTAGCCTACTTTTGGTGTGCGCACCAAACCACACAACTTTGCGATGCTGGGGTGCGTTTCCCGTACAACTATGTAACTCGCTGCTTCACTACCATAGTACGATGCATCGTTGGAGAAATCAACTAGCTAGTCACGACTGTTTCCCGAAACCAATTGTCGCAAAGTATCGTTCAACCACGTTGGTTTATGACGTCTCCCCACGTGGTGGAGTAATAACTACTTTTAATGAAACTGTTTGAGATCCAATTAACACTAGAATTTTTTAATATAAATTACAGACATGTCATCTGAGGACTATTTCAAATTTTTCTCAGTTATTTTGCTTTATTACCAGACTCAATATTTGGCTCGTTCTTACATAGAGCACGTTCGCACATGCGCACTCTTCAAACACGGTACTTAAAATCTTTTGACAAACTAAAAGTCGTAAATTACATTTGTATGTATTCTAAATAAAAGGCACAGGTTGCACTGAATGTCAGCTTGCTTATTTTGCTCAAGATAAGGATTTATTACGTCCAAATGTCATGCAATATAGAAACGATGCCTCTAACCACAGGTCGAGAGCTGTCGTTCAAACCACACAACTTTGCGATGCTGTTTGCGAATGGTCGTTGGAACGATGGTTTCGGGAAACACTGAGTCGTTGAACTATGCTGATAACGACGGAACTTGCGACCATTGTTGGCTAATGATGCTTTCGGGAAACGCACCCCAGCCTCGTTTCTCTACCGGCCTTTCCCGAACTCACCGCATTAACCCTATAACCGCCGGTGCAAAATCAAACAGCAATTTCAAAACAATTATAAAGAGTCTGTGTGCTAACTTTGATTATGGTTGCACTTGCACTTATTGTTTGCACTTAATAAGACTTCTAGAGTTCAGTTAGGAGGTCACACACAGCCTCAATCAGAAGTACTGAAAGCTCTTAAATGTACAGTAAGGTCTGAAGAGACTAATGTGAAATCATACAGGAGAAAAGCCAGTCAATAAAAACCTTTTACAGTGCTTGTATATTGTTTTATTTCAATGCATTTGATAATTCATACTCCTAATGCATGTCATTTCAGGTCTACTTTATAAGATTATTAGTTAAACATTGCAAAATGCACCTGCATACTATTTTTCCAGTCATGAATTTTGTCATTGAGGATTTCTGAAAATCTTGTCTCGTCTCGTTCTCGTGAACCCAATCTCGTGTCTCGTCTCGTCTCGTGAGATAAGCGTCTCGTCACACCCCTAATAATATTGTATAATAGGAGTGAATGAGTTATGACTACATGATTGAATAAATGTGTTTTAATTTCTCTTGTAGGAGTGTGGATTTTGTAGGACGTCACAGCCACTGTTTTCCCATACTGTGAATGATTATGTGTTTTAGCTTTTGTATCATGTCGTGTCTATGAATTATTAGTGCTGGGACAGGAGTGCACTTCCTCTTTTTAAGAGGGAAGTTGTAACGGGTTTTCTCTTCCCTTTTTGGGATTGGGCATTGTGCAATATGGTGGAGTGATTAATCACAAGAGTATCCACTCTGAGTTGTTGTTCATGTGCATTATCAATTTATTTATATGGGCAAATTCCAGCCTATGCTTTGACCCAGGATTCGAGGTGAGCAGCGGGCACTTCTGGGATGTGATAAGGGGACCACTTTGTTGCTGTGATTCTTATTGGGAGTGCTGTGGTTGGTAGTGGGAGACACGCATGTTAATGTCGTGCTGTCACGTTTGCTGTGGAAGTAGTAGGCTTATAGAATAACTTGTTTGTTCCAAAAAAAAAAAAAGTGGTTCCCCGTTTTGCACCAGGATCTGCGTGCTGTCCATTTCTGTTTCCTATAGTTCGCTATATGTTGTGGACCCATGGTAACTGATGGTCATAGCTTTTAAACAAAAAAAAAAAAGAAAAAAAAGGGGGAAATACAATTTTATTGTGACTATCAATAAACAGTTTTTGTATCGCTTTTTGCACATCCGCCTCCAGCTTGTTTTCATTCTGATTGACACTAGCGTGGGGAAAGTTTTAGTTTGATGGGTAAATGGGTTCTCCCACACCTTTCAGATAAGTGGGAGTGGCGTAGTCACGTAAGGCCACACAGAAAAAAAAGGCCTTGAAAAAGTCAAAAAAAATGTGGCAGGTCCAATGAAATTCGTCCTGCCTGCATGTGGTTGGCTAGTCTACTCGTTAAGTTGGTCCTATTCGTGTGCTGCAGTAGCGTTTATAAACGGGTTGTCTAGAGCAGATGGTGTTATGAGTCACCGCCCGTACTTCCGGTGTCGTCATCCAGGTATGTTTGGTGAGGTTGGCTGGTGGTCAATGGTATACTGTGGCTCATTATAGTCTATTTTTAGGGCGGGGTATGAGTCCCCGCGGCTGGTGTTGATCAAGGTTGTCACTTTTCTGGTAGGTGAAAGTGTTGATTGTGTGTTATCTAAGTAGTCACGTATACAGTAGCAGTATCCTTGTTTGTATACAAAGGTTGGGGTGAGGCTGATTCAAGCATGGGCGTTTATAGCCCAGTACGGAGGCGCTTAGTTACCACCAGTACGTGGTAAACTGGACGAGCCCTCAGCTTCCATGATATGTGTTTGCCAAATTGCTTGGGTTTCCGGAGATCACACTTATAAGGTATGTGTGTTTAACTTATAGGTTGAGGGACGATTTCCTGTAAAGCGAAACTGATTTTTATGAATAGCTGCAGTTAAATTGTGGAGATTGAGTCAGAATGTTAATTTGTAATTTTACAGAGGTATTAGAAACAGTGGTCGCGTTCGTCATGGGCGATTAACTTCCGTGCCGAGGTGCTGCGTGGGACTATCGTCTGGAGGCGCTGTTGCTTTGCTGTTGCCATTTGGGGTGGAAAGTGCTCCTGTGTCCGTATCGAAATTGTGCGTGTGTGTGTGTGTTGGTTTATATTTCCTTTTCAATGATGGTAAATGTGTGGTTGTGATATTGCATTGATCAAGTAAATGTGAATCTTGTTAAATGTGAATTCTTTTTTCTTTTGGTTGTTTTTGTGTGGCCATACATACGTGATTCTTCTTTTTGTTTTGTATTTATTGTGAATTGGTAGTTGTAAGATGATTTATTTAGAGGGGTGAAAACCTTGTTCTAATGTGTTGTCTTTTGTGAAGTGACTGTTTTTACTGTGAAAAGTTTGAGTGGTGTATAACCCAAATCTGTTCCAGGGGCTGTGTGCTTGAGGCAGGGGTGGAAAGCTGGTGGTCTTTGCCGTGGAGGCCATATTTTTTTTTATCCCCTGCTGTAAAACTTCAGCTCCTTTTACTCATTCAACTGTCACTGATTACTGTCGCATTTTTGTGTCTTCTGTAAGTGGTGTAATTGTTGTGGTCTAGGCTACATTAAATGTTGTTGGAGGTTTGGTGTTACAAACTCCAATTTTACCTTTAATAAAATTTGTACCTTTTTGTATCCACGTCTCCTGCCAGTTTACTGTGAACGAACCGGTGTTGCTTAAAATAAATTTTATTTTATTGTCCCTGGCAAGATTCCAGGGTGGCGTAGTCGTCATTAGTCGTTCCCCTCTAAAGTCCCTCCCTCGTGTCGCCACAAAAAGAATTAAACTGTCATCCTCAATCAGATCAGAGTAATCAATGAGGTCGCCTGCCCAGCCATCCAGAGACCGTTCACGTCCCACCTGCCCAGCCAGCCAGAGACCGTTCACGTCCCGCCTGCCCCGTCCAGCCCTCCCAAGCCAGAGTTCTAGAACTCTGCCCTGGCCACCCGAGAGTCCGACAGCTCCGCCCTGGTCCCCCGAGCTGCCTGCTCCGCCCTGGAAGCTTCCCGTCCTGTGCAACCACGTCCTCGCCAGCCTCCGGGGCGCCCACCCCCCCACCCCTTTGGATGTTGTACGGCGTGGGGACACACCTTTTCAGGGAGGGGCGTAATGTTACGTGTGTTCTGTGTTTCCCCCTGCATTGTGTTTTGGTTTAGTCCTGTGTCTCAGTTTTCCCGCTCCTCATTAGTTTTCAGTGTATTCACCTGTGTCTAGTTCATTTGCCCCAGCTGTGTCTTGTTCCCCTATTCTGTTCTCTGTGTATGTAAACCCTGTGTTCTCCCTCACTCCTTGTCAGTTCTACGTTTGTATAAGGTGTGTTTGTATCCTCTCCCCGTCTACTCCTGTTTATTGTGATTTATTAAGTAAAGAAGTTTATATTGGATGTAGTGGCAATCGTACCACAAAATTAAAGCCACTAGAGGGAATGTGAAGTCATCTCCAACGCGTGATGGTGCAAAATAATCAGGTCTGCCATGGCATGCGGTTAACACTTTATTTTGTACATAAAATTACTTGAAAAACACTGCTGCTTGCGTTTCTAAAGTTAGTTGAGCTCGTACATCAGCAAAGACAGTAAAGACCATGCCAACTGCAAGACACGCCAGAATCCATAAATCCATCAAGCCATCAACACACATATACACCAGCACGGTTGAAAAACTGTGAGCTTCATCAGATCCTAATTCCCTCACGCCATTCACCTGTGACTTCCTTATATAGTCTCCATAATTGCTGTGATTCCCCCGCTTATGCCCCCTGGTGTGCAAGCGGGAAAACGTCACCCTATACAACTTACTACTGATAAAAACACATAAAACACACATCAAAATTGGCTACAACACACCGGCCCCTAATTGTTACTCTATAATAACATAACAATTAAACATCATACAAACAATTGAAGCCAATAAAACATCCATTATGCACATGTGTGGTTTCAATTCATAATGTCCATGTATACATATGTCCAATACAGTCTCTATCCAGCTTCCCGCAGAAGACAAATCTTTGTAACTGGTCTCTCCAGAATGTTGCATTTGGTCTGGACTTTAACAGACCGCACAAGTCCTTGTGAGTCAGGAAATGTCTGTAGTACTTTCCCTAACAACCAGGATCCGCGAGGTGCAGTAGAGTCTGCCACAATGACTATGTCTCCAATGACAAAGCTTCTCCTGTCCTTGGACCACCGTTGTCGTTCCTGTAACAGAGGTAAGTACTCCCGAACCCATCTGTGCCAGAAGAGATCCGATAAGAACTGAACTTGCCTCCACCGTCGTTTCGTGTACAAATCACCCTTTTCGAAAAGCCCAGGTGGAAGTGCAGGTTTGCCTTTCAACAGAAGGATATGATTGGGGGTCAAGGGTTCCAGATCGTTAGAATCATCTGATACTTTGGTGATGGGACGGTCATTTAATATGGCTTCCACCTCACATAGCAGAGTCTGTAACCCCTCATCATCCACACTTTGCTGATGAAGGACTGAGTTCAGCACCTGTCTGACCATGCGAATGATTCTTTCCCATGTTCCGCCATGATGTGATGCAGCAGGAGTATTGAAGCTCCATTTCACTTCTGACTGAAGTAATGCATTTTGAATTTTTTGATGATTAAGAGCAGACAGAGCCTCTCTCAGCTCACGTTCTGTTCCTACAAAGTTAGTCCCATTGTCTGATCTAATGTGAGATACCTGGCCTCTTCTGGATATAAATCTGCGCAGTGCATTAATACAAGAACTGGTATCTAAAGAATATGCCATTTCCAAATGCACTGCCCTGCTGGCCATGCAGGTGAAGATAACACCATAGCGTTTTATACAGCTGCGGCCTCTCTTCACTTCGAAAGGCCCGAAGTAATCAACACCCACAGTTGTGAATGGTGGGAGGTCAGGTTGAAGTCTGTCTGTTGGCAGATCTGCCATCTTTTGTTCACCCAGCTTTCCTCTAAAACGTCTACAAATGACGCAGGATGAAAGAATCTTTCTAGCAGCAGCATTTGCGCTGGTGATCCAATACCGCTGACGAAGTCTAGAAAGAAGGTGATTTCTTCCACAATGTCCTAACTGCTCATGAATGTGGCGAAGAATGAGAGTGGAGATATGTTGGTCTTTAGCCAAAATGACTGGATGTTTCATGCCCTCAGGCATTGCTGCTTTACTGAGCCTTCCACCCACTCTCAAGAGCCCCTTTTCGAACACTGGATCAAGTTTATAAATATGGCTGCTTTTCTTCACTCCAGATGTTCCTCCTTTCAAAACAGTTATTTCATCATTGAACTTGTCTAATTGACAGTATTGGATGATAGCCCTTTCAGCGGTTTCAAGATCTTCTGGGGACATAATTTGACCAGTCAGTTTGGTTCTGAATCTTTGCATCTCCTTTTCCACTTTGCCCTTTAGTTGACTTATGTCAAGTCCACTGCTAAACACAGAAGCTTGTATTTCTTTTCTCTTCTGACTCAACAGCAGCAACATCTTTCTCAACTGTAGAAAGCAAGCAACTGAGGTTTTTAACCTTTTCCATGAAGAGAAGTAAGTTATCAACTGGTTTGTTGCATTCTGTGTATCTGTGTTGACAGTGTTTGTTACATTTAGGACATCTTTAATGACTACAGCATTTACTGTAGCCTCTCCTTTGACCTCTGGGTCAGTACTGCTGATAGAAACAGAATTTACAACATTAACAGGCCATTCCCCTTCACTCTTAAGAAGAAAATCTGGGCCGTGGATCCATCTGCTGCTTGTGAGAAGGTACTCAATTTTCACCCCACGTGAAGCCTCATCAGCAGGATTCTGCCTTGTATCGACATACCTCCATTGTGAGACGGCAGTAGCTTCTCTTATTGTGGAGATCCTATTAGCCACAAAGGTGTGAAAACGCTTTGTTTCATTCCCAATGTACTTTAACACAGTTGTACTGTCACTCCAAAAGGTTGAATCTTCCAACTTTAGCTGAAGTTCTGCTTTCAACAACCTATCAACTCGAACTGCAAGCACAGCAGCGGTTAGTTCCATCCTTGGGATTGTCACTTTCTTTAATGGCGCAACTCTTGCTTTTCCTAAAACGAATGCGAGATGAATTTTTTTCTTGTCATTCTGCAGCCTTAGGTACGATACTGTACCATAACCGTCCTCGCTGGCATCGGAGAAATGATGTAGTTGGGCATTTGTGAGCTGTCCAAAATCTTTGGGCTTGATGCATCTTGGTACACTAAATGTGCTGAGCTTTCTTAGATCTTCTAGCCACCTCACCCATTGTAGTTGGTATTTTGGGGAAATGTGATCATCCCAACCACAGTTCAACCTACAAAGATGTTGCAACAACAACTTAACGGGTAAGGTAAAGGGAGCTAAAAATCCTATGGGATCGTATACTGCGCTTATTACAGACAAGATACCTCGTCTTGTCAGTGGTCTTTCCTGAACTGCCATTTTGAACCTGAAAGTGTCAGTTTCCGCACACCATTGCAGTCCAAGTGTTCTCTCGACAGGGAGATTGTCTCTGTCGAGATCCAATTGTTTCACTTCCTCAGCTCTTTTTCCTACATCAATAGATTCCAACACTGACCTGCTGTTGCTAATCCATTTCACCAGCTGAAAACCACCCAGCTGGCATACAGTTGTCAGGTGTCTCACCAGGGCTATGGCCTCAGCTTCTGAAGGCAGGGACTTTAAGCAGTCATCCACGTAGAAATTG
The DNA here is from genome assembly GCA_031834385.1 of Semotilus atromaculatus. Lineage (NCBI taxonomy): Eukaryota > Metazoa > Chordata > Actinopteri > Cypriniformes > Leuciscidae > Semotilus > Semotilus atromaculatus. The sequence goes on from JAULUF010000014.1 coordinate 14,090,644, forward strand.
TGCTTGATTGTGTCCGTCACGTGTACTGGAAACTTTGCCCTGTTGTCCTCAGCAGTTTTCCTTAGGGCGAAACTAGCACAACTGGGTGATGATATTGCACCAAATAGATGAACAGTCATTCTGTATTCAGTGAGATGCTGTGTTAGTTCACCACATGGCCACCACAAGAAACGAAGAAAATCTACATCCTGTGTTGTCACTTTAACCTGATGATACATCGCCTGAATATCAGCCATCACTGCTACAACTTCTTGACGAAACCTTGTCAGAACTCCAAGCAATGAATTCGTCAAATCAGGTCCCTGAAGTAGCTGACCATTGAGAGACATCCCCTTGAAGCTTGCACCGCAGTCAAACACCACCCTCAAGGTTCCCTTTTTTGGATGGTATACGCCATGATGCGGAATATTCCAGACTTTACCTTCTTTTCCTTTCAGTTGATGTTCCGGCACCTTTTCTGCATATCCTTTATTTATGACATCACTGAGAAAGTGAGTGTATTCCTCTTTAAAGGTAGCATTTTTCATAAATTTCCTTTTTAAACAGAGAGCTCTTTGTTCAGCAACCTGACGGTTGTTAAGCATGGTGACATTTTCCTCTCTGAAAGGTAATCTCATGCAGTAATGACCGTTGCTGAGTTCAGCTGAACTGTTCATGATTTCCATAAACTTAAGATCTTCTCTGGACATTTCTGACTTATCCTCTGCTGATTTCTCATTAAAGTCGTGTTTGTATTGCTTCAACAACAATTCCTCTATGTTAGCAATAGATATTCGGTTGACTGAAATGATAGAATCACTGCTCCCAGTTTTGTTGCCTCCTCTCAGTGGTCCATTAATAACCCATCCCAATAGGGTTTTGACAGCATAGGGTCCTCCATCCTTGCTGTTTACCACTTCCCATGGTTCCATTACTCTTGCAACATTACTTCCAATCAACAGTTCCACGTCAGCGTTGATGACAGGAATTTCCACTGAGTCTAAATGTGGCCAGACACTTAATTCTTCTTGTCGTGGAATGTTATCATGAGTCACAGGCATCTCATATTGTGTGAATACATCAGGTAATTCAAAGAAAGTGTTACTATTAAGTGCAGATACCTCCAGTCCTGAGATAACATGACTGTCGACAATCTTTTCTTGGCTCATAGTTCTCAACAGGATCTTGGCGTTCTTTCCTCTCACCTTTAGTTCCCTCATGAGTCGTTCAGAGCAGAAAGTTGCTGTACTGCCGGGATCTAAAAATGCATACGTTTTTAACATCTTACTGCCTTTTACAGCCTTGATTTGTACAGGCACAATTGGCAAAACATGGTCTTGCGCCCCGGCCCCTATATGGCCACAAGTCTTAGGAGAAACTGCATGACTTGTTTCTTGGTATGTGTCCTCTGATTTGATTTTCTTTTCTCTTGAATGGATGTGGAGGCAGGTAGGGTGTTTCAGGTTACACAACTTGCAAGACAGACGTCTATGACACTCTTTGCTCATATGTCCAACAGTCAAACACCCAAAACAAACACCTTTGGCTTTTAGAAAGTCAATTTTCTCTCTGTGCAACAACTTCTCCATTCTGGGGCACAACTCCAATATGTGACCCTCCTCACACAGCAGACACGACACCTTAGTTGTTTTATCAGTCACATTGTTCTCCTTTTGCACTTGATGTATGTTTCCAGTTTTAACAGCTTCCACAGAAGTAGCAAAACTGCTTCCCCTTCCCTTAAACCGAACCTGTGAGACTTTATGTCCAATGTTATATTTTGGTGGCAAGATAGATGTGTCCTGAATGTTTCCAAAGAGTGGATCAGAGGCAATGGATACTTGCCTCTCAATAAACCCGACAATGTCACTAAAACCTGCCTGACGACTGTGCCTCTCCTGCAACTCATACGCAGTGTTTCTCCACCTTTCCCTTAGTTTATACGGGAGCTTCAAGACTATAGCACGCATGTTGGATGGCATGTTCATCTCTGTCATGTAACTGATGTCCTCCATTGCGTTACAACAAACCCGTAGAAACAAAACAAAGGCTTGCAAGCCTTTAACATCTTCTGCTTTCACTGGTAACCATCTCAGAGCTTTCTCCATATAAGCTGTAGCTATACTTTGTTCATTTCCAAAACGTTTCTGAAGAAGTGTCTTAGCTCTTTGATATCCGCTTTCAGGTGGCATGTGTTGACAGCTCTTGACCAGCTCCTTAGGTTGTCCTTTGGTATACTGCTCTAAAAAATATAAACAATCCCTACTGCTAGCAGTCTTTCCCTCCACTCCATTTTCAAATGCTCTTATAAAAGTGCTGTACTCAAGAGGGTCTCCATCAAAAGTTGGTATATCCCTTGGAGGTAATGATAGTGAAGCCTGCTGCTGCACTAGTAAGGCAGTTATGTCATTTTGCCTTTGCATAATAGTGAGAAGATTTTGAGTTTCCTGTCCCACGTTGGCTTGCACTAAATCATCACGCTGTATGGACTCCTGCGTGGAAAGCATAGCCGATTTCTGAGTGTGATATATAGCGTGATTGGTTTGCTGAGAATTTTGAGGCATACTTGTTTTGTAATCCAGAACATGCACATTTGTTCCATCTTGTTGTAAACTGGTTTCCTTACGTCGTGCCCCCATTGACACCGTGGCTTTGCTGCCTCCTTTTGATAGATGATTGAACTGATGGCTTGAACTTTGTGGACATGCTGCTATTGATACTGTGGTTCCCCATCGTTGTCACTCCGAGTTCCGTCGGATGACGACGATTGGGGTTTCGCTTAGAAGCCTATCAACTTCGAGTCTTACAAAACGAGCCAATGGCAAGAAAATGCCATGGGTCTGCGGAATTTGCATAGCGTAACTCCGCCCCACCTCGTGGGTATAAAAGGAGGACGCCGGCAAAATGCAGGCTATGTTTTCGCTTCGGAGCCAAGTTATTTCTTCACTCCTAAAGCCATTCCTGACTGTCAGCTTGCAGACGAGACGAGACTCTTCAGTGTTGGTGTGACGGCGTTTCTCCAGCGAGTGCACGCTTCCTGCTGATCTGTGCTGTGGTTTGCCAGAGAGTGTGTTTTTCCCTGGGCGCTTCAACACTGAGTTTTCTCTCACTAAAAGAGCTTGTACGTGGCATGTCTTTTTAAAGATGTCTCGCCCGTGCACTTCTGGTTGCGGTAGATCTGTGTCAGCCTCTGATGGGCACGAGCGCTGTCTAGTGTGTTTGGGCATTGATCACGCTAGAGCAGCGCTCGTGGATGACTCATGTTCTCTCTGCGGGAACATGACCATCGCGTCACTACGGTCGAGACTCAATGAGCTCTCTCGAGCGAGAGTCCCCTCATCCACACCCCGATCTAATGTCTCCACGAGAGGCACTACTTCGGCTGGTGGCCAGGGTGACCTGAGGGTTACGGTGTGGCAGAAAGCGCCGACTATGCGTCCGTGCGCCACTCCCCCCTCTTCAGTGACGGTGCCCGTTAGCGTGCAGGAGTTTCACGCGGGTCCATCCTCGGATGCCCCGCGTGTTTCTTTCGGCGCTACAGAGGATGATGCGATGTCTATCGCAGCATCACAAGGCGGGCCGGAGTCGTCTGGAAGTGATGACTCGTCACAGCTGCCGCCTTCCGGTGTGCATTCGGCTGTGCTCGAGTCTGATCCAGAGATGACGGCCATGCTTTCCCGGGCGGCCGCGAGCATCGGGTTAGAGTGGAATCCTCCGCCCTCTCCCGAGCGCTCGCGGCTGGATGATTGGTTTTTGGGTAAGGCCGCCGCCTCGCGGCCGCGGCAAACCCCAATACCTTTTTTCCCGGACGTGCATGATGAGATCTCGAAATCCTGGAGGACTCCTATGTCTTCTCGGGATCGCTCGCTGATTTCATCCGCCTTTCCTCCCCTCGATGGGGCAGCTGCCCGTGGGTACACTGGGCTCCCCCCGGTTGAACGCTCTGTTGCGATGCAACTGTGTCCTCAGAGTGCTTCTTCTCGCGGCGAGCCTAAGCATCCATCCAAAGCCTGTAGATTTTCGTCTACCCTGGTGGCGAAGTCTTACAGAGCGGCGGGACAGGCAGCTGCTTCTCTGCATGCCATGGCCACTCTGCAGGTCTATCAGGCCCAGATGCTTAAGGACATGCACGAGGGCAGGACAGACCCAGGGCTCTTCGATGAGCTGCGCGCCGCCACCGACCTTGCCCTTCGGGCGACGAAGGTGACCGCACGCTCCCTGGGTTTGGTGATGTCCACTGCCGTGGTCCAGGAGAGACACCTCTGGCTGAACCTGGCTGACATGCGGGATGCTGAGCGGTCCCGTCTGCTCGACACCCCCATGTCCCAGGACGGCCTTTTCGGCGGTGCAGTCGAGGATTTTGCCCAACAGTTCTCGACTGCTCAGAAACAGACCGAGGCCATTAAGCACATCTTGCCCCGCCGGCCCGCTGCTGCCTCCACCCAGCCGACCGGGCAGGTTCCTCAGTCTGTTCGCCGCCGAGGGCGCCCTCCTGCGGCTCCCGCCCCTCCCGCCCGACCCAAGCAGCAGCCTCCACCCGGGGCCGGTCGCGGAGGAAGCCGTAAGAAGGCGCCCCAGCCCTCTCCAGCCCCGCCCCCCGCTAAACGCCGGGCCAAGCGGCGCTCCTGAGACGGGCTGCTCAGGGATGATGGTCATTTCTCGGGAGATGGTTGCAGGACCACTCCTTCCCCCGGTGGAGGGCCGGGGGAGAATCTTTTGTTCTCCACCCCCCGCTGCTCACCCACGGGTGGGCAGCACCCTAATGTGGTTAAAGAAAGAAATGACATGTTCACCCCTGAGCTCACAGAGTTCTCGGACGACACGGTGCGCCGCCCCTCAGCCGTGCTCCCCTCGTCCTCCTCTGTCCCAGAGTGGGCTGACAGTGCGTGCCGTCCCCGGACCGTATCGCCCTCAGCCACCTCTGTCGCCAGTCCCTTGGCAGAGCAGGCCCCCGTGGAACGTTCGTCCTTCCCTGGCCTCCTCTGTCAGGGCGCGGCTAATGACCGTGCTCCCACACCGGGCCGCTATGCTGTCCACGTCCGGGCCGGTCATTCCGCCTCGCTGCCCCATCGACGGAACGTCTGTGGTTCGCATGATCCCGTTGGTGCAGTTCTTGGGAGCCTGGTTAGAGCTCCCCCATCTGTCCCGCTGGGTCGCCCGAACTATCAGGCTCGGCTACGCGATTCAGTTCGCGCGGTCTCCTCCCCGCTTCAGGGGAGTCCGCTCCACTCTGGTCGGCGGCAATGCCCCCATCATGAGAGCAGAGGTTGCTACCCTACTGGCGAAGGGTGCCATCGAGACTGTCCCTCCAGCCGAAATGAGGTCCGGCTTCTACAGCCCTTACTTCATTGTTCCGAAGAAAACCGGTGGGTTACGGCCTATCCTGGACCTGCGCGTGCTGAACCGCTCCCTTCACAGGATGCCGTTCAAAATGCTCACTGCCAAACGCATTTTCGAGTGTGTGCGGCCCCAGGATTGGTTTGCAGCGATCGACCTGAAGGACGCCTACTTTCATGTCTCCATTATTCCTCGACACAGACCGTTTCTACGGTTTGCTTTCGAGGGGCAGGCATACCAGTACGCGGTTCTCCCATTCGGGCTAGCTCTGTCTCCTCGCGTCTTCACGAAGGTCGTCGAGGCAGCCCTTGTTCCCCTTCGGGAACACGGGGTTCGCATCCTGAACTATCTCGACGACTGGCTTATCCTAGCTCACTCTCGAGACCAGGTTTGCGAACACAGGGACCTAGTGCTTCGGCATTTAGCCCGTTTGGGCCTTCGGGTCAACTGGGAGAAGAGCAAACTTTGCCCCGTGCAGAGGATCTCTTTTCTCGGTATGGACATCGACTCGGTCGCCATGTCCGCGCAGCTTACGAGCGAGCGCGCACAGTCACTGCTGACTTGTCTTCGACAGTTCGAGGGCAAGAAGGCGGTTCCACTGAAACTTTTTCAGAGGCTCCTGGGGCATATGGCATCTGCAGCCGCGGCGACGCCGCTCGGATTGCTTCATATGAGACCGCTTCAGCTCTGGCTTCGCGACCGAGTCCCGAGGTGGGCATGGCAGCAAGGCACTCTCCGAGTACCAGTTACTCCGACCTGCCGTCAGACCTTCACCCCGTGGTCGAACCTCAGTTTCCTACGGGCCGGTGTCCCCCTGGAACGAGCTTCCCGGCATGTTGTTGTGTCAACAGATGCCTCTACCACGGGCTGGGGCGCCATGTGCAATGGACATGCGGCCGCGGGCTCCTGGACAGGACCCCATCGTCTTTGGCATGTCAATTGCCTCGAGTTGCTGGCAGTACATCTTGCTCTGCACCGCTTTCGAGCGTTGCTCAGGGGTCAACACGTACTAGTCAGATCAGACAATACCACCACTGTAGCGTACATCAACCATCAAGGTGGTCTACGCTCCCGCCGTATGTCTCAACTCGCCCGCCACCTCCTCATATGGAGTCAGAAGCATCTGAGGTCGCTTCGAGCCATTTATATTCCTGGACCCCTGAACTGTGCAGCCGACGAGCTGTCACGGCTTCAGCCCCTCCCTGGAGAATGGCGACTCCATCCCCAGTCGGTTCAGCTGATTTGGGACCAGTTCGGGGACGCACAGATAGATCTGTTTGCCTCTCACGACTCGACCCATTGCGCTCTGTTTTATTCCCTGACCGAGGGCACGCTCGGCACGGATGCACTGGCGCACAGCTGGCCGCGGGGTCGCAAATATGCGTTCCCCCCAGTGAGCCTTCTTGCGCAGACCTTGCGCAAGGTCAGGGAGGACGAGGAGCAGGTCATTCTGGTCGCGCCGCACTGGCCCACCCGGACCTGGTTCTCCGAACTCGTACTCCTCGCGACAGCACCTCCCTGGCCAATCCCTCTGAGGAAGGACCTCCTTTCTCAGGGACGGGGCACCCTATGGCACCCTCGTCCCGATCTATGGAACCTCCATGTGTGGCTCCTGGACGGGACGAGGCAGGTTTGAGTACCCTACCACCAGCGGTGGTGGCTACCATCACTTCCGCTAGAGCGTCGTCTACCCGACACGCCTATGCGTTGAAGTGGAACCTCTTCGTTAACTGGTGCTCTTCTCGCCGAGAAGACCCCCGGAGATGCTCGATCAGTGTTGTGCTTTCCTTCCTTCAAGCTGGGTTGGAGCGAAGGCTGTCTCCCTCCACCCTCAAGGTATATGTTGCCGCTATTGCCGCACACCATGATACGGTAGAAGGTAAGTCTGTGGGGAGGCACGACCTGATTGTCAGGTTCCTGAGAGGAGCGAGGAGACTGTATCCTCCTCGCCCTCCTCTCGTTCCCTCTTGGGACCTCGCAGTGGTTCTAACTGCCCTGCAGAGTGCTCCCTTTGAGCCTTTGCAGTCAGTGGAGCTTAAGTTCCTGTCTATGAAGACAGCGCTCCTGACAGCACTGGCCTCCATCAAGAGGGTAGGGGACCTGCACGCATTCTCCGTTGACGAAGCGTGCCTGGAATTTGGGCCGGCTTACTCTCACGTGATCCTGAGACCCCGGCCTGGATATGTGCCCAAGGTACCTGCAAGCGCTGCCCCTGGAGGAGGCAGACCCAGCCTTGGCACTGCTCTGTCCAGTACGTGCTCTCCGCACCTATGTAGACAGAACGCAGTGTTTCAGGACCTCAGACCAGCTCTTTGTCTGTTATGGTGGGAAGCTGAAGGGAAAGGCTCTCTCAAAGCAAAGGCTGTCTCACTGGATAGTGGACGCCATTGCTTTGGCATACCAGCAGCAAGGTCGACCGTGCCCCCTTGGTGTGACGGCCCACTCCACCCGGAGTGTGGCGTCCTCTTGGGCTCTAGCGCATGGCGCCTCGCTAACAGACATCTGTAGAGCTGCAGGCTGGGCGACACCGAACACATTCGCCAGATTCTATAATCTCCGAGTGGAGCCTGTGTCCTCTCATGTACTCGCTTCAACCAGCTAGTACCGGACCTGCTCAGGTGTCTTCGCTTGCTCGCCATTCCACTCCACGGACTGGATACGTGCGATATTCCTCAGGTGAGCTTCCCCGTAAGCCCTGAGTTCCTCCAGCACTGCTGACGTCGACGCCAGTGCCTATTGCCTGCGCGTTGGCTAGGTGCCTTCCGTGTGCATGGTCCCTCCTTAGCGACCCCCACATGCGTATTTCCACTGTAAGCCTCTCTGAGCATGTGTCTTTCCCTTGGCAAGCCACCTTGCCACCCCTGGGGTTGAAATATTCCACCTGCGGCTGGACACCCCAGTGTTCTCCATATGCATCCCTCCGGGTCATATGTGTATTCTCTAAGTCCCCCCCTCTGGGCTGGCATTAATTGCATATTCCCTCTGAGATATGAGATATGCTTCCCAGTGTACCTTGGTATTCCTGTGCTAAATAGGAGTCCTTCGTCCATGCTAGTCTCACGACAGGGATCTCAGATTTACGCAGGGCACTGGAAGACAGCTTCGAAGGTGGCGTGATTAGACTGGTAACCCCAATCGTCGTCATCCGACGGAACTCGGAGTGACAACGATGGGGAACGTCTCGGTTACGTATGTAACCCTCGTTCCCCGAGTGGGGAACGGAGACGTTCCGTCTGTCTGCCACTTTCCGCTGTACCGCTGGGTAACGCCTGAGTTCAGTCTTGGCTCCTCAGCGAGGAAACATAGCCTGCATTTTGCCGGCGTCCTCCTTTTATACCCACGAGGTGGGGCGGAGTTACGCTATGCAAATTCCGCAGACCCATGGCATTTTCTTGCCATTGGCTCGTTTTGTAAGACTCGAAGTTGATAGGCTTCTAAGCGAAACCCCAATCGTCGTCATCCGACGGAACGTCTCCGTTCCCCACTCGGGGAACGAGGGTTACATACGTAACCGAGACGTTTTGCTGCCTCCTTTTGGTGGATGATTGAATTGATGGCTTGAACTTTGTGGAACAAATTCCATAGCAGAGGATCTGAGAGAGGATTTGTGTTTTGACCTTTTCAGATATGAATTCATTCCATCAGAATGTGCACTGGAGCTTTGCACATCAGAACCTCTGTACTTAAGCACCTTAACCTTTGCTGTATGAGCAGCAATTTGACTCTTTATTTCAAGCACCTCCTTTTGTCTAATTTGTTCCTCCTGTACCTCCAGTTCATGCTTTTCTTTTAATGTAGCTGCCATAGCAAGAAGAGCAGCCCTTTCAGCCTCTGCTTTGAGGTATGCAGAGGAGGTTGATGACTTTAAAGACCTGTGGCTGGAGCATGAAGCAGACGTACACCTTTTACCACCAACATTAGAAACACTATCATTTGGACCAATATCATCAGTGATCACAGTCATGTGTTGCGCAATATTGTCAACCTCATCATCATCATCATCATCATCATCATTGCATTGTTCCTTATTGTCAAGCAACCACTCTTCAATCCCTTTGGTTATTTCTGTATTGCTGTTCATTTGGGTTTCAAACCATATATTTTGTTTTGACATTTCCTCCTTTGGTAGCAATGGTTTCAATGATTCATGCAACTCTGTTGTTTCCACAACCATTTTTAGAAACGTATCATATATGATCTGTACCTCGGACACCTTTTCTTTTGAAAGCATCAGTTGCTCAACTTCCTTTTTTAGTTTGTAAAGTTTCTTTATCCTAAGGTTCCTTTCCTTTTGATGTGATAATATTTTTTCTTCTAAAGCTTTAACCGTGAGTTTAACTGGTCTTTTACCAAGTTCATTCTCCGTTTCACTTTGATTGACAGGTGCCTTCAAATCCACGTTACTCATTTTGATAATGATTTAGACAAGCTGCCATACAAGGCTTTATTTTTAGAATTGAAACAGGATTTACCAATATCCTGATTGTGAGAAGTCCAATCTCTTCCACACAGCTTATAACAATTCAAAAAAACAGTCCTACCGTAGCTCTCCGTGTTGTTGTTTAGCCCACTTTCACTTATCAGCGTCCCATTTGTCCTGTCGGCGTTCACTGATTAGAATCAGCTGGAGCGCGCTACAACATCCACGTGATCCGTCCATTAAAGCGTAGTTTTTCAACTTTGTGTAGTGGCAATCGTACCACAAAATTAAAGCCACTAGAGGGAATGTGAAGTCATCTCCAACGCGTGATGGTGCAAAATAATCAGGTCTGCCATGGCATGCGGTTAACACTTTATTTTGTACATAAAATTACTTGAAAAACACTGCTGCTTGCGTTTCTAAAGTTAGTTGAGCTCGTACATCAGCAAAGACAGTAAAGACCATGCCAACTGCAAGACACGCCAGAATCCATAAATCCATCAAGCCATCAACACACATATACACCAGCACGGTTGAAAAACTGTGAGCTTCATCAGATCCTAATTCCCTCACGCCATTCACCTGTGACTTCCTTATATAGTCTCCATAATTGCTGTGATTCCCCCGCTTATGCCCCCTGGTGTGCAAGCGGGAAAACGTCACCCTATACAACTTACTACTGATAAAAACACATAAAACACACATCAAAATTGGCTACAACATTGGATCTTCTGCCTGCTTGCCTTGTCTTCCTCCAACACCACACCGTAACAGTCTCCAGTTGTCTAATAAAAGTGTCCTTTTTAGATTTAGGTATTAAGTAAATGACACCCTGCATCATACTTCTTGTAAGCTCAGAACAATTTAAGCTCTCTATATACACTTCGAGGAGGAAAGGAGATATAACCTCAGAGTAAAACTTGTATAATTCAGCCGCTATCCCGTCGTTACCAGGCGACTTGTTACATTTTAGATGAGAAATTGCATCCTTAACTTCATCAACAGTAATTGGTGAATCACAAAACTTTTCATCCTGATTAATAGAATTAACATTACCAAGGTGCTTACAGAAAGTATCTAAATCAGCTGCATTAAATTTAGAACTATATTAGAACATAGAACAAAATTGGGAAATTTCTTTAGGATTTTCTGAGACAGACTGATAAATAGAATTGTATTTAGCCCTATTTTTCTCAAGTTTGAATATAAGATGACATCTCTTTTCCAAATTCTAGAAACCGCTCCCTATCCACTATACGACAATTCACCATGACGTCACAACAGTAATAGACGTTCTTCCGGGTGGCAAAAGCCGAAGCGTTCCTATGGCAACGCTAGTAAATTGCTTGGAAGGGAGACCCACTGTCGACAGTAAAAATAAAATAAAAATATTAAATGCGTTTATCATAACAACTGTGTTTAATGATATAAGTAAAAAATATATGTTATAGGCCTACACATTATTAGCAAAATACTCTAGCTCTTTTTTCTAGCCAAAATAGCGTGCTATATAGCCTATCATGGTCATTATGGCTTTCCTGAGGTAAATGTTATGTGACATAATTGTTCTCCAGCTGTTATATTGACCTGATTAGTCGATATTATGTATGAGGAATATACATTTCGGTAAGTGGCGTGAGAAAATGGATGTGTGGCGTGAGAAAAGTGACAATTGCGTGAGTCTCACGGTCAATGCGTGAGAGTGGCCAGCCCTCTTTACTTCAGGCAGTGACTGGCAGTGAGTCTGATCTTCAAAACAGACAAGTTTACTGATATTAGTCCCGAATTTACCCGGCTGAAGATAAATGCACTGCTATGATTTTGTAGATGGACCGTTTTGAGAATACACGAAGCAGAGTTGAAGGGAAAGCAGGGTTGGCAGCAGAAATGTAAACGTTGGATGAATCATATAATGACGACACAACGTTCACTCGCTATAACCTCCTCACCCACGGGAAATCGATAAAACCCCTAAGTTACACCTTTTGCTGTATTTTAGGCAGCGCAACCCCAAAGACAACGTGTTTTCATCATCGTTTCAACTTTTATCAACAACAATGTTTTTAACTATGTAACTGTTAGAGTAGCCGGCTGGATCTCTTCAGTTAGTCCGTAGAAGCCGCTCGCGTTCTGCCACCCGGAAGTATCTGTTGCCTATTGTTTACAAACATTCTGAAATGCCATATATAGTGCACTATATCGGGTGTCGGCCATTTTGTGGTGTCCGAATTCTTAGTGAACAACATCATTCCCTACATTCATTCACTACTTTTACCCACAATCCTCTCTGAATTAGAGTATACATAAGCACTATTTCCCAAAATCCAATGCAGAGCGAGCAAGTTTAAACCAGAGATTACTTTACAGCTTTCTTATTTCTGCTTTAACATTTTTATTTTATTTTTTATCATTACTTGAATAAAACATATTAAAATATTGAGACAATATTATATAGACGTAGATGAATTTAAAAATTAAATGAAAGTATATTAATAAGGTAAATTGTATAGGTAGAATATCATGTTTTTATTAAAATATATTATTTTGGCATTAACACAATTTAATGTGTTTTACTAACAGCCAGGTGTTTTAATAATTTGTGGCATTGTTTCCTAATTGGTTAAACCAAAGTCCTTTTAGGCAAGTCATGCCACCTGGCCGCCATCTTGGCAACGCCTCCGGGCAGCTATTTCGGACTAACAAGACCAGGCTCCTATCTAAATGAATGGGCAGAGAGTCAGAACTGCACTTTCACTGGTTACCGGGACATAAAACTGCATGTATAGAAACAGCAGTAAAATATGATAAAAATCGCTGAAAAAGTTTGATGACTTTGCCCCAAAATAAGGTTTAAAACGTCTTTTTCCCCACAGGTTATTTACTACGCATGCGCAAGGGTTCTCGTCTCCGCTGTCACAAACATCAACTGTGCACATGCGTCAGTGGAACCAGACGATAGGCTTAAATGTTTCCCGGCTTGACTGTTAAAAGCAGACGATTGGCTTTCCAGCGGGAGGGGCGGGACATTTGTATACAACCGCCATATTTGGCGTTACGGGTTTTCTCTATATAGTTGTATTGAGGATTGAGGAAGTGTCATGTCTTACATAAATTGTCTCTGGTTAAACTAAGGAAGAGATGATTTTGGTGGATGATTTGAAAAATATCCATTAATCATCTGTAGGTGCGTATTCATTCAAATGTAATAACGGTCATCTGTGAGCGTGTGAGTTACTAAAGAGTATAGGGTGCTTCTCAATTCTTATTTGTGCATCCTCGTTTCCTTTCCTTGCGTCTCAGCTCCACCCCCTGTAGGATATGCGAGGGAAGGCTGCAAGGAAAGAAAATGAGGACGGAGGAATCGAATTAAAGCTTTTTTATACATTGGAATACTTGATCACTCGAGCGTCACTTCACAGCGTCATCAGCAGCGCTCAAAGGATCTGCCCATATGTTGTTAAAGTTTGGTTATTTAAGAAATTCATAATAAATAATAATAAAGCAAGATGCCCTGTTGAAATGAGATGTGTGGTTTATTTAAGCTGCAAATGTAAAGTATAAATACATTTTATTATGACTGATGTGAAGAAGGGGGAGGAGAATACACTCTATGCAGCGGGGATTGTAGTACAAAATTCTATTTTTTCTTATCTTGGGAGCTTAACTATGGAGAAAAAGGTATTCCGATATCAAAAGCTAATGCGACCTAGCTCGGAACATTGTTGTGTGCCGTTGTGTGCTGTGTCGGCAAGATACAACTCGACAGTGAGTTTTCATTCATTTCCCGTTGAAGAGGATCTCAGAAGGAAATGGATCGTTAAGATCAGGAGGGATGACTTCCAAGTCAATAAAAACACAAAGGTGTGCAGCGTTCATTTCAGACCTGATGACGTTATGGAAGGGACTAGTCTGAGACGTCTGAAAAAAGGTGTTTTCCTACACTGTTTGAGTGGAACCGTTACCAAGTGCAGGTTGAGTGTTTGGGAACGGCGAGAGAGACCGCTGCTCCCTGATCCTGACTCGGACGTAGAGCTAGATATGGACTTTGAGGTGGAGAGGACTGGACACGATTATTGTTCAGTTCCCGAAGCTGCAGCTGTGGACATGGTTTTACATGAAAATGAGGAGTTGAAAATGAAGATAGAAGATATACAGAAGCAGTTGGACCAGACCAAGATCATATGTCGCTTTGGTCTCCAGAGATTTGCTGGGTCCGATAAATACATACGCTTTTATACAAGGTAAGATTACCTGTAATAAACATTTGTAATATTATTGTCATTGTCCTGAAAACACTAGTCCACGTTGTTTATAAATATTATTGGAGTTTTATAAGCTAGCTGCACGTTAACATAATTATAAGTTTGAACAGCTGCTGTTGTCTTCAAATACATAATTTAATCATACATACCAAATTTGATCATTTTCATGACTCATGATGTATTGCAAGTAGGGATGCACCGATCTAGCCTGGTAATACCAAACTCTGCTACTTTGCTTTGCTTCATAGACAGAGTCTGGAGTGGCATCATTGAAAAGTGTTTTCTTTATCGCGAGGGGGCGCTTGTCTGAAGTATAAAATCATGGGTTACCCGTAAGCCAATCACATAACGTTTGGTTATGCGCCAGCTCAGCCGCATCGAACTAAACCTGTAACACATAACGTTATATGATGCGAAAACGAAACCATCGAGCGAAATACCGGAGTGAACATGGCTGTGAACGACTTTTGAAGATTATGTCACCGGTGCGGGCTGGGGCGGACTCGGATGACCAGCCACCCCTGACTTAGACACCACCGTGAGGAGCCGACACCACAGGTGCGCAACAGATGGACAACGCAGACCAGAGATAATTTCAAAGGAATAACAATATTTATTGAACACAAAATATCAATGAGCACAAACGTGATAGACTTCAGTGTCCTCTAGGTCTTCTTCAGCTACGGGTAGGTACTGATCGAACGTCACAGTTTCGCCCTGACGGCGACTTTACCAATGATACGGCTCACTTCAGGACTCGGACGATAAGTAGGAAGGTAAGGATTCTTCTCAGTACAGGATACTTTCGTCGGTGCACAGTAGTGAGACAGTGGTTAAAAGCTTACTTCACCAGCGATGCTGCATACTTCCAGACTCAGACAGTAAGTAGGAAGGTAAGGATTCTTCTCAGTACAGGATACTTTCGTCAGTGCAGAGTAGTGGGACAATGATTCAAAAGCTTACTTCACCAGCGATGCTGCATACTTCCAGACTCAGACGGTAAGTAGGAAGGTAAGGATTCTTCTCAGTAGAGGATACTTTCGTCGGTGCACAGTAGTGAGACAGTGGTTTAAAAGCTTACTTCACCAGCGATGCTGCATACTTCCAGACTCAGACGTATCACTCTGGGCTTCTGATGAAGAGCAGATATAATAACTTTTCACAAACGTGTAAGCAGGGGTTGGGGCCACTTCTCAGCAAAAGCACACCACACTCGTGTTCACTTCAAATCCACAGCCATGAATCAAGGTATATAAATAAGGCAAAAGCACTGCAATTCACTCACACGATAGGGCTGATCAGAGGCCTCAATCCATTCGTTACACTCCTGTGGGGGATATTTAATCCTCAGTTCCTCCTCAGCACACTCCGAAACACATAGCTTCCCCAACAGTCAGATTTACGTTCACTGCATCCTCTTTGAGTTTTTCGAATGTTCGTAAGATGAAATCAATTCACTTATCTTTCCTTCTCCCTTCACATCGCAGATTCAATCGATAAATCAGTCCAGCAAATTCCCACAGACGAACTCTGATCCAGCAGACTTCATTGGGCGGCCTCCACACCCAGACAACGTTCCCGAGCAAGCCTGTGCCAAAAACTGCTCCGAGAAAACCAGTACCCCCGAAACCTCTCTGAATAGCCCTTTTATCTTTGGCTTGTGAAGCAGGAAGCCTGTGTGAACACCGCTTCTCTCTCTCTCGCATCTGCAATGCATTAACGCTAATCGGGCCGGACAATGTTTCTGCCACACCCGGAACCGGAGTGGGATGTATCGCGCACAAAACGTTCCCTCGGGAAACTCGTGGCTCATCAAGAGGGTTCCGCTCGCTAAGCGTCTTTGTCACCCATGACAATTATGTGAAGTAAATCTATGCATCCACGGCACAATCGGCCTATAAGAGAAACAGGAAAATATTTGCAGCCAACTGTCAAAGTTAGGATTAGTTCTGTTAAACACAGCTCTTTGTTCATCTCGAGTCTGTCGGAAATGCTGCAACTTAATTGCAAGATTACGGCATGACATGGCAATATTTAAGAACTGGAAAAGAAAGGAGACGCTGACCTGTCAAAAGGGTGCTAGTTCGGGTATAGATAAAAGAGACCGAGATACTCCCTCTGTCGGGAGTACGGCCACAACATCACCTCCATTCAAAATGTTTAACGAACACTCTTCTTGTTCGGGCTTCAGTTTGCAAATGGCGGGAATATTCTCCACAACAGAGCAAATTGCATCCCGTATCTCCATATCCACGGTTGGTTTCGATTTCCCCAATCTTAAACTCGGCGCTTAGCGTCTACGTCACGGCTCTCAGCCCGCCCTCTGTTCGTTGATTGGCCCGGCTGTTTTCAGACCGGAGGAAAACGAAGAGACATGTTGCCGTCTCAGACTGAGTACAGAAGCGAAATTAAATAGAGTGGAAGTACGAAGTCTGACGTAGTCAGGCTAGCACCGATCCACATTTTTTCACTTCCGATCCAATCCCGATACCTGAATTTGGATATCGGCCGATACTGATACTATTCCGATACCAGAGCTGTGTTTGCTTTAATATTATCATTATTGTTGATTTTATATGATGCTGAATTAAACTCCTCTCTCCAGGCCAGTATGATATTTACGTATGTATGCATGTTGTCAGAGGTGTGTGCAGGATGCTGAGGACGAGGAACCAGGATTTCTATGTAATAGTTTATTTACAAACTCAAGTTACATAAAATAACAAGAACTCAGGAAAATGCCAGGAACTCAGTGAAAACACAACCATAGATTGACGACGACCAACCCCAAACAAAGGCAAACACAGGGCTTAAATGAACTGAACCAAACGAGATGATTAACAGAACACAGGTGACGGGAATACGTAATCAGACATAGCGGGAAAACACAGGACTGAACCAAAATCACAAAGACAGGGGAACACAGGATCACAGAACTTAACCAAACAGTGAAGACATGACAATCGTGACAGTACCCCCCCCCTCTCCGAAAGCCGCGACCTCGCGCCGTATTACATCCAAAGGGGTGGGAGGGTGGGAGGGTGGGCGTCCTGGAGGCTGACAAGGGCGTGACACTAACAAGGGCTTCCCACAGGAGCGGGCAGCCTCCAGGGCGGAGCTGGATGCGGGCGTGGCCACGGCGGAGCTGGATGCGGGCGTGGCCACGGCGGAGCTGGATGCGGGCGTGGCCACGGCGGAGCTGGAGGACCCTCGGGCGTCCAGGGCGGAGCTGGAGGACCCTCGGGCGTCCAGGGCGGAGCTGTAGGACCCTCGGGCGTCCAGGGCGGAGCTGTAGGACCCTCGGGCGTCCAGGGTGGTGAGGACCCTTTGGGTGGCCATCACAGAACTTAACCAAACAGTGAAGACATGACAATCGTGACAGTACCCCCCCCTCTCCGAAAGGCGCGACCAGCTGCCCGCTGGATCAGCGGGCGCTGGATCAGCGGGCTCTGGCGCTGGATCAGCGGGCTCTGGCGCTGGATCAGCGGGCTCTGGCGCTGGATCAGCGGGCTCTGGCGCTGGATCAGCGGGCTCTGGCGCTGGATCAACGGGCTCTGGGGCTGGATCAACGGGCTCTGGGGCTGGATCAACGGGCTCTGGGGCTGGATCAACGGGCTCTGGGGCTGGATCAGCGGGCTCTGGCGCAGGATCAGCGGGCTCTGGCGCAGGATCAGCGGACTCTGGCGCAGGATCAGCCAGGATCGGCCATGGCGGTGAGGACCCTTCGGGTGGCCATGGCGGCGAGGACCCTTCGGGTGGCCATGGCGGCGAGGACCCTTCGGGTGGCCATGGCGGCGAGGACCCTTCGGGTGGCCATGGCGGCGAGGACCCTTCGGGTGGGCGCCCCCCCAAAATTTTAATGGTGAAATTGACAGGAAAGGGGGGATCCGACAGCAACGAGAGTCTTGGGCTGGGCAGGAACAGTGGTGAAGAGGGCTTTGCGTTGGATGGAACCGGCTGGACGATCTCTGACACTGGGTCAGCGGGCTCTGGATCAGCGGGCTCTGGCGCTGGATCAGCGGGCTCTGGCGCTGGATCAGCGGGCTCTGGCGCTGGATCAGCGGGCTCTGGCGCTGGATCAGCGGGCTCTGGCGCTGGATCAGCGGGCTCTGCGCTGGATCAGCGGGCTCTGGCGCTGGATCAGCGGGCTCTGGCGCTGGATCAGCGGGCTCTGGCGCTGGATCAGCGGGCTCTGGCGCTGGATCAGCGGGCTCTGGGGCTGGATCAGCGGGCTCTGGGGCTGGATCAACGGGCTCTGGGGCTGGATCAACGGGCTCTGGGGCTGGATCAACGGGCTCTGGGGCTGGATCAACGGGCTCTGGGGCTGGATCAACGGGCTCTGGCGCAGGATCAGCGGGCTCTGGCGCAGGATCAGCGGACTCTGGCGCAGGATCAGCGGACTCTGGCGCAGGATCAGCGGCCACTAAAACAGAAACGGTCACAAAGACAGACAAGTACACAGACACAAACATGGACTCAGGAACATCAGACATGGACGGGACCGGCTGGACGGGCTCTATGCTGGACGGGACCAGCGGTGAAGGCTCTGTGCTGGACGGGACCAGCGGTGAAGGCTCTGTGCTGGACGGGACCAGCGGTGACAGCGGTGAAGGCTCTGTGCTGGACGGGACCAGCGGTGAAGGCTCTGTGCTGGACCGGACCAGCGGTGAAGGCTCTGTGCTGGACGGGACCAGCGGATCATCGGACTCGGAACTGGACGGGACCAGAGGCGGAGGAAACTTTGGGCTGGAGGTGGAAATAAAACCGGGAATTGAAGACCGGAGAGGAAAACCTGATCTGGATGCTGATCGTACAGATTGAAACGCTGGATCCGCCATTTTCGCCCCCAGGTCCCTACTGTTTGAAACCAGCTTGCGGCCTCGGGGCCACACGAGAGTCTTAGGCTGGACAGCAGCAGGGAAGCACGGAATCCCTAGGGCTGGCTCTGGCGGGCAGGCGACGGGCTCAGGCTCTGGTGGGCAGGCGACGGGACGTGCAGGCTTGGTGGGATTGGCGTAGATTTCAAGTTGAAGGTCTCCCACGGTAACAGTTGAGCTGCTTAACCAAAGGGCATGGTCTATATATTGAGCCAGGGAAACATTTATCTTCCCACCTGACAAACAAGACCGGATCGGTTCATTTAAACCAATCCTAAACAAGTCCTTAAGAGCCACCTCATTAAAGTCCAACAGATGGGAGCGTTCAAAAAACTCTACAACATAATCCTCTATAGCGAGTGTAACCCGCATTTAGTTAACTTTTATTTTGGCGGGTCCACTTAACCTTGACGCAGGTTCAGGAGAAACAGAACTGCTGGATCCATACCGTCGAGTTTCTGTCTCCTTAGATCAAACCTTCTGTCGGTAGCGGTTGGTCGTTCTGTCAGAGGTGTGTGCAGGATGCTGAGGACGAGGAACCAGGATTTCTATGTAATAGTTTATTTACAAACTCAAGTTACATAAAATAACAAGAACTCAGGAAAATGCCAGGAACTCAGCGAAAACACAACCATAGATTGACGACGACCAACCCCAAACAAAGGCAAACACAGGGCTTAAATGAACTGAACCAAACGAGATAATTAACAGAACACAGGTGACGGGAATACGTAATCAGACATAGCGGGAAAACACAGGACTGAACCAAAATCACAAAGACAGGGGAACACAGGATCACAGAACTTAACCAAACAGTGAAGACATGACAATCGTGACACATGTATGTCCCAAAAGGCAACTTGAGGTAAGTATAAGGTCAAAAAAGGAATTCAGAAAAACAGAAAATCCTGTTAACAGGAAAAATCCCATTCTGAATACAAATTTGCAACTGTAAGGGTTTCAAATTTATTGTCATGTCAATATTTATTACATTCCCAAAATGTCAAATACTTAGTTCTACATACTATTCAGGTATGGTCTAAAAATAATTCTAATAAAGTAATCAAAAGTAAAATAGCACTGCAAAGTTTATCATAGATAGATTTATGCTTATTAAAGCTAAAGTTATTAATTCAAGAGCTGTGAGTGAATTACTCCCTTGCCTTTTGTTGTTTGATTCGCAGTAATGGCGCAATCATCAGCATGTTTATTAGACTGCTTCCCCTTTAAGAACGAGTGCAGATCTAATAGTCTACTGATGCATCATATTTTTTTTTTTATTATTTCCATAACTACGTCCATTTTAGACATAAACTGTTTAAGTGAATCTTCAAGTCGGTAATTTTGACATATTTTTGTGTACATTTGATCGATTAGATGCGCACATGAAGCCCAAAGTATAATTTGCTTGTCTTGTTACGGTCTGTTTCGGAGCGCGCCAAACAGCAACTCCAACACCAACAGCAACTCTTGCGCAGATTTTTGTGCTTTTAATAGCTCTTTTTATTATTAAACACGTCTCGCAATTTAGCAACAGTACAGACTGCATTTTACAACAATCACTGATCGTGCTGATTCTGTCTTAAAGTTTGAGTTTTAAGGAGAAATGACAGCGTAGCCTACTGCACGCGAAGGGAAGGAAGTTGCGCTAAACAGAATGCGGCTATACTTTTTAATGGTTTTACCTCAAATATATCCTATAATCTTGGGAAGCCGAAATCTAAAATAAAATCAGACTAATATCACAGATCTAAAGTGTAACCATATAAGCTACGTTTGAATGTTTAGTTCGGTCCTCATTGTCACTCATTAAGCAGGGCTGTCGTGTTGTGCACGCTGTGGCACCGCGCGAGATCTCTCTCTTCTGGACTGCGAATAGCAAAAATGCATCACAGACAAATGGTTATTTGTGGTTAATGGTTAATTAATACGGCTTTGCAAACATTGCATTTTGCTGTCTTGCTCTGCGGTGTTTCACTTTTGGAGTCATTTCAGCAGACAACGTTAAAGCGCAGACATGGCTCATGGATATCGGATATCTCCGCAGGTTGGAAAATCCGATACGTGAATTACGCTGGTATCGGTCCCGATACCGATACTGGATCGGATCGGCCCCATCCCTAATTGCAAGATTGTTGTATCAGTTACTTGTAGTTTTATTACAGCATTATTATTATTATTATTATTTGAAAACCAATGCAAGTTTCTTTCTTGACAGATTTGCAACCTATAACCACCTGATGGCCTTCTGGGAACTGATTGAACCGGCAACGCACAGAATGATTCGTGTCACCAACTCCAAAGTCACCAAGGAGGCTGGAAACACTCTGGCACTTCCTGCAATAGACGAGTTCTTTCTGTTCATGGTGCATCTTGCTTTGGGCCTCAAGCAAAAGGACCTTGCTCATCGGTTCCATGTACATCAGGCCACAGTGAGCCGCATCATAACAACCTGGGCCAACTTCCTGTACTTTGTTCTGGGGTCAGTGTGCATTTGGATGCCGATAGAGAGAGTACGAGCCCATCTGCCAGAGGAATTTCATCATTTTCGAGACACCCAGGTTATCCTCGACTGTACTGAGATCCGCTGCCAAACACCTTCCTCTTTGCTATTACAAAGTGAGTTTTTTTCAAACTATAAGTCTCACTGCACCTTCAAGGCTTTAATAGGAATGGCACCTCATGGTGCAATAACATTTGTGTCTGGACTCTATGCAGGGTCTATTAGTGACCGGGAGTTGTTCAAACAGTCAGGGATCATTAACCTTCTTACTGCTTACATGGCCATCATGGTGGATAAGGGCTTCTTAATTGATAGCCTAGTGCCATGCAAAATCCACCGATATACACTCACCGGCCACTTTATTAGGTACACCTGTCCAACTGCTCCTTAACACTTAATTTCTAAGCAGCCAATCACATGGCGGCAACTCAGTGCATTTAGGCATGTAGACATGGTCAAGACAATCTCCTGCAGTTCAAACCGAGCATCAGTATGGGGAAGAAAGGTGATTTGAGTGACTTTGAACGTGGCATGATTGTTGGTGCCAGAAGGGCTGGTCTGAGTATTTCAGAAACTGCTAATCTACTGGGATTTTCACGCACAACCATCTCTAGGGTTTACAGAGAATGGTCCGAAAAAGAAAAAACATCCAGTGAGCGGCAGTTCTGTGGGCGGAAATGCCTTGTTGATGCCAGAGGTCAGAGGAGAATGGCCAGACTGGTTCGAGCTGATAGAAGGGCAACAGTGACTCAAATAACCACCCGTTACAACCAAGGTGGGCAGAAGAGCATCTCTGAACGCACAGTACGTCGAACTTTGAGGCAGATGGGCTACAGCAGCAGAAGACCACACCGGGTGCCACTCCTTTCAGCTAAGAACAGGAAACTGAGGCTACAATTTGCACAAGCTCATCGAAATTGGACAATAGAAGATTGGAAAAACGTTGCCTGGTCTGATGAGTCTCGATTTCTGCTGCGACATTCGGATGGTAGGGTCAGAATTTGGCGTCTACAACATGAAAGCATGGATCCATCCTGCCTTGTATCAACGGTTCAGGCTGGTGGTGGTGGTGTCATGGTGTGGGGAATATTTTCTTGGCACTCTTTGGGCCCCTTGGTACCAATTGAGCATCGTTGCAACGCCACAGCCTACCTGAGTATTGTTGCTGACCATGTCCATCCCTTTATGACCACAATGTACCCAACTTCTGATGGCTACTTTCAGCAGGATAATGCGCCATGTCATAAAGCTGGAATCATCTCAGACTGGTTTCTTGAACATGACAATGAGTTCGCTGTACTCAAATGGCCTCCACAGTCACCAGATCTCAATCCAATAGAGCATCTTTGGGATGTGGTGGAACGGGAGATTCGCATCATGGATGTGCAGCCGACAAATCTGCGGCAACTGTGTGATGCCATCATGTCAATATGGACCAAACTCCCTGAGGAATGCTTCCAGCACCTTGTTGAATCTATGCCACGAAGAATTGAGGCAGTTCTGAAGGCAAAAGGGGGTCCAACCCGTTACTAGCATGGGGTACCTAATAAAGTGGCCGGTGAGTGTATATATATATATATATATATATTTGTCACCCTACTCTTAATTCGTGTGGCTTTTCATTTTTCCTCATGGATCTATGACACACTGCCCTCACGCTGACCTTTCCTGTCACCTTGTTTTTCGTTGACACTGTTAGGGAGAAAGATGAACATACATTTTGAAACTGGGATTACACTCGTTCTTACAGTTTGCTGGTCTGTATGTGTTAACGTTATGTGTATGCGCGTGCACTGGTCTGTCTGTTTTAATATAGTAGAGTACGTTAGCTACTTACCCTCATAGTTGTCGATATAGCTGCCGATGTACATTTTAAATCCCTTTTCCCGCTTGCTGTTGGGAGCGGCACATGATTTTTTTTACCAGTCTGTCTACATCATTCACCGTCAGATGAGGTAACTCCTTAAGACAATGACTATAAAAGAGCGCCATATCTGTCCGTGTATAAACAGGAAGTTGGAACAGGAAGTTGATAGCCTAGTACAAGCGAACTCTGAACTCTGACGTGCATAGAGCCTATTTATACGTGCGCCACGTTTAGTCGATAAAACACTTCCGCAAAGGAAACACCCGTGCTCATCATGACTTCTCTGGAAGCTTCCTCACTCCTCGACCCTCGCCTCCTCGAGGTGCAATCATAGACAGTAAAAGAAAGGGGGTGCAATTAGAAAATTAAGATGTCCTTCAAGATGGCTGAGCTCGAACGGTTTCCGGGTCATAGGATGAGGGACGGAGGAGACGAGGAGGGATATTGAGAGGCACCCTAAGGCTGCGTTCCAGTCCACATTTAGACATGCACTTGCAAACTTCCCTAAGCACTTCCCCTCGGGGGAATCCCTGCCGCCATTTTGAAGTGCGTTCCACTTCGTGAAGTGGACGAGGGAAGTTTATATGGACAGACACTCGTTCCCTCAATTTAGACAGAGGGAGCGAGTCTACTTCATAAGTACACTTCAGGCATCTATATGTCCCACAATGCAGTACGATTGTGACGTAACCACAGATCGTCTAATCACCACCACAACAAACCACTCTATGATATATTAATTATTATTTATTTATTTATTTAAAACAACCCAAACACACCTATATACATGTGGATGCTGCATTAAACAAATTCTTAAAGGGAAAAAAAGTAGATAATAAATCAACTCATTGCTGATTCAAAGTGATCAAGGGCTTAGGGCGTTCCAGTTCAGCTCATTGCAGTTTCCGCCAGTAGTGGGCACTCGTGCAACGTAAGCAATGACGTCCCTAGTGAAAAAAAAGTATACTAAGTATACTTGCAGCCAGACTAATTGTCAGTATACTTTAAGTGTGTTAATGATTAGTTAACTTGAAGTGTGCTATTTTTGATAAATTTTTTTTGTACTAAGTGTATTTTAGTTATAATTAAATTGTTCTAAAGTATAACTTTAAGTGTATTTAGTGTACTTTTTGATGCTAAATTGAGACAATTTCAAGTATACTTAGTACACTTTAAGTATGCGTATTTTCATGCTTGATTAGTGATATTAAAGCATACTTTTTTTGTATTACAAGTACATTACAAATTAATTAAGAGTGTCTTCCAAACAAACAAGAAATATACCATAAATATATTATTTTTGCTTGATTAGTGATATTAAAGCATACTTTTTTTGTATTACAAGTAGATTACAAATTAATTAAGAGTGTCTTCCAAACAAACAAGAAATATACCATAAATATATTATTTTTGAGTAAAAATATACACTCTAAAAACTTTTAATATGATTTACTTTTTTTTTTGGTGAAACATTTTTACACTTAAAAATATTGATTTAATTTGAAAGCAGTGAAATAAATTACATACACTGTATGAACTGAGTAAATGTAAAAAATATTCCATACAACCACCGGTACATGACATTGGCCTTTATTGTCGATAAGTACAGCAATACATCGAATGTTATACGGTTTTAAAATAAACAATATTGCCTACATAACTCATGTAACAAACATTTTAGAAGTACAAATTAAACATTTAAACATTCAAGTAATTCAAGTTTAATCAACCGGTCTGTTATTCAATATCCACCGGATCAGCGCTGGTTCTCGTGCACCGGAGATGGACTCACGCTCTGCGGGGAAACTTCTAACTTTAGACCGCCGTCCTGAGTTTCACTCAGAGCCGAAAGATGCTGCGACGCGACTCCAAAACCTGCTAATAAACAAACAGTGCACAGTTCTAAGAACATTTTAAAATCCACATTAGTTATTTATCTTTAGGAATATAGTCTTGTTATTATAGGCGTTTCAATAACGCGAAAAGATAGTCGCGACACTCGTTTAACTTATGTGAGTCACATATGTAGGCCTATGTTCTTTTGCTTTAAATAAAATGATTTAAACCACAGTAGTGATTCTATAGATAAAATAAAACATACACAAACCTGAATTTCACAGAGGAAATACACCAATTCTGCGACCCCGAGAAGAGAAAACTGTTGTTGTTCTGAGAAGACCGGGAGACTGAGAGAATTCAAACACAAACAGCCCGCGCTTACTCAACCGTCGTCGTCACATCAGAGGGTGGGGGAGGGGCGCGTTGTTTTAATTGAGTAAACTTACTCAATTTATTATGTGTGTGTTAAATATGAATAATATTGATTTAAAAAGTAAATAAAAGTAAAAATAAAAAAAGTATTAAATAAAGTAATATTTGTGGTTCTTGAAACAGGTCAGTTTAATTATCCATTCTCAAAATATTTTGATGGAAATTTCACAAATAGATTAAGTAGGCTATATTTTAAATAAATAATTGGTTAGTCAAATACTAAATTCTTTTAGTGAAAAAACTTAAATATAACTGGAAATTTTACACAAAATTAACTGTTGGATTTTTAGTCAATTATTATTGTATGTTCAACTCCAATCAAGTAAATGATGTTCAGAGATTTTATTAAGTTAGGCTAATAAAGTTAATTATTACTGTGATATTTACTAATTAAGCCACTGAAATATTTTTTAGAGTATACTTTCTTCCCCAAAGCTTTCAATGCATTTATCATGTTTTATTACTTTCTGAAAGTAGCAATTAAGTGAATTGCAAGCATGAAGAAATACACTTTAAAAAAATTCATAATTTAACAAAGTACAACTTCAGGTTATTTAATAATGTACTTTGAAAGTATACTTTCAATGCATTGTTACAATGATCATTTCCAGCACATAGTTAAAAAATATGCATAAAATATATTAAGAAAAGTGCAAATAAATATACTTATACAAAATAAACAGAACTTTCACTTCAAGTATATTTTTGTAAAATATATTTTTTAGAAAATATACTAAATTACAATTATTTTAAAGTGTGTTAAAAATTGTATTGTGAAAATAGTCAAAAGTATGCTGCTAATTTACTTTTTGTATATTTAAAAATAGTACATTTTTTATTAGTATATTTGCAATGTACTATTAAAACAGGGAATATATTACAAATACAATAAAGTATACTTTTTTTTCACTAGGGGTACATCCGAGTGAACGAGACAGAGGGAAGTTAGCAAGTGAAGGGCATGACAATTTTGGACTGGAACGCAGCCCATAAGTACCAAGAGGCGAAACTCCATTGCAGTTTTGACAACAATCGCTAGATGGCGAAAAGAAAACTGTGTTCTGCCATCAACTGCAACAATCAGTGTACAACCAATCAACTACCATTTCATAGATTTCCAAAAGATCCAGAGAGGTAAAGTATAGAAAAGGTTTGTATCACTTTTAAGGAAGCTATTAAATAGCGGCATGGATGTGTACAACCGTGAGTGCAGGGAAGTTGTGTGTGACAAGAAAAAGTGCAAAAACAGTCTTACATGGTGAAACTATTCAATAGAGTCAGAATCCATTATATATTACGGACCCAAAATCAACAACTCTCACAGCCCAAACAGAAGCGCAACAGAATTTTTAAAAAGTTAAGTCATCTGTAAATCTGTACATTAACTCTCTCTTTCTGTATCAAATGTAACATGTGTTGTACAAAGTTTTTATCAGTCAAGATTAATTAAATTATAATAAAACTAAAAACTAAAACATATAGAACAGCTAATATACTTACCATTGGCATTCTATTTGTAGTAAATGTGTGCACTTTACTTGCACAATGTTTTATTTGTTGTGTGTAATGCAGGCAGAAATTATGTGGTGATCTACTTACCATCACCAATTTTATTACTGTTAATTTTGTGTTGATCTTCTATTAATATTAAATATTCTCTCTTGACTAATGTGTTGTCCCTTTCACCTACTCACCGTTCATTGTGTTTGGGCTTTTTCAAGGAATTTGTCAATCATTTCATGAGGAACATGGGCTATTGTTACTGGTGTTGTATTGTGCTGTGTATGAAAACGGGAGTTATATCCCCAAAAGTTATTGGTGTAAATAAATAGCCCATTTGACAGCTTCATGCCCTTGTGAAAAAGAAGTGTACTTAATTGTATTGAAAGCATACTTTTTGTGTGCTTCAAATAATTAAAGTATATTTTTTAAAAAGTGCACTTGCAGATAATATAATATAATATATTATATTACACATAATTTAAGTGTACATAAATGGAATACACTTTAATTGTTTGTGTTTCTGATTTTGTTTTCTCTCTGTACTTGAGATTCATTTGAGGATCTTTTGCTGTTATTATGTGGCTCGATGTTGATGCTGTATGATGCTGAGATTTTGTAATGAAACTTTGTTGAGGGTGTGGGAAGCCCACAAGAGTGTGGGAAGCAGGTTGAGCATTTGTTTAGTTTTGTTTTTGTAGTTTTGTTTTGTAATGTTGTTTTGATTTATGTTGGATTGTCTGTGTTGTATATTGCTTGTGTTTTTAGGACCCCCTTGAAAATGAGATGTTACATCTCAAGGGGCTATCCTTATAATAAATTCAAATTCAAATTTATTGACAATATTTCTAAACACACTTAAGTGCACTTTTTAAAAAATGCACTTTGTAATAATCTCTAATTAAGTTTTACTTAAGATAAGTATACTTTCATGACAATATTTCTAAACACACGTAAGTGTACTTTTTAAAAATGCACTTTGTAATAATGTCTAATTAAAGGAGAACTCCGGGCAATTTTTAAGTTAATCTTGATCGTTAGACCTTTGTGAGTACTGTCTATAGAAAAAAAAAACTAACCGGATTGGTGATTGCGACGCGGAGCTGCGACAGCTTTTGCCCAGAGCTCCCACTCAGCTAAAACGGCAGCTATGGGGGCATAACATAAAGAGCGTTTTTGTGCCTCTTAACAGACACAAAATGCAATTAAAATGTCTGTCCAACATGAACAGGGGCCTTACCTGTGAACGAGTTGCGTTTAGCAACTTAGCCATGGTTTAAATTCACCTAAATAGTGTTAAAGACGGCAAGCTGTAGTCTCACGCTGAAGTCTCGCTCCTCTCACCTGGACACTATTTACCTTTCCCGGCTACAACTGAGTTCCCACGCGAGTCCAGGTGGGAGGAGCGAGACTTCAGCACGAAAATGACAAATGAAGACACCACCGCAAAGGTAAAAGCATACACAGAAGTCTCAACAACTGAAGCCAAAGATGATGTCCTAGTAGAAGGTGCTGTTATACAAGCCGTAAAGGAGAGAGGTGCACATACAGCGGCATTAAGACAACTTCAGCAAGTTTTGCCATTAAAACTTATTCAAAATGAAGCATCCAGAAAGCAAATGCCATCGGTGATGGAAGCTAAAACAAAACTGCATAATGACAAGCAGTGCAGTAAGGATGACCACAAGGAAATTGGACTATGGCCTTTTGAACATGTCACCGGCCGGCCCATGTCCAAAGAAAATCTAACATCTGACATCCTTGCCCAAACTGATGAAAGACTCAGCCTGGTAGAACACAATGCTAATAATCAATTTTCATCATTAGAATTCAGGAGGAAAAGCCTTCATGATCTCCTGACAACTGATGAAGCAGTTAAGGTTCAGAGAAAAGATGAGTGGACCGACGTGAGCCATTGGGATTTGAAACATCTGCCTAGAGATGAGGGATAGACGGCAGTAGTGTTTATCAGAGTCCAGATATGGCGGGACTAGGGTCTTTAGGCCCTTGCTTGTCGCCTGAGGACGAAGACATAAA
The DNA here is from genome assembly GCA_031834385.1 of Semotilus atromaculatus. Lineage (NCBI taxonomy): Eukaryota > Metazoa > Chordata > Actinopteri > Cypriniformes > Leuciscidae > Semotilus > Semotilus atromaculatus. Next base: position 14,119,697 of record JAULUF010000014.1, read on the forward strand.
CATACAGCCACTGATAAACACAGTAGTGTCCTGCCAATATTAAATAGGGACAGTTTTTCAGGCAGTTAGGAATTATGTGTTTAAAATATTTTCCTTGGCAAGATACGTTTCCTTTTTCTCTTTTGTGTGATTGCAGGTGTTCCAGCGTTCCAGAGGATGAGCAAAGACATCCAACGTTTAGACTGCACTGGACACCTAGATGAAAACTTCTGAACATTCACAGAACACAACACTATACGCCACTTTCAACAGATCACAACTCCAAAATAAAAGCCACCAGAGGACTCAAGCATTCAAGAGGATGCAAAGTTTCACTATGAACTCTTATCCTGTAATTTTAAGTGGAGCCTGCATGCAGCATGCTGTATATATGATTAATGAAGTTTGTTTTGTGATAAAAAATGATCAGATGAGGGATTGAAAGATTATGTGTATTTTCAGTTAACTTTAGTCAGATGGATTTACATTGTTACTGTGCCTCAGATGTAATCAACTCTGTGTCTTTTATCTGTGTCTGCAAAGGTGTGTGCCAAATGGCCTATACAGATGAATGACCCATTCAGATGTATGGCCCTTAGAAACTGATTGGTGTGAATGAATGAAAAGAATCAGCATTGCTCAGAGTGGATTAGCAAATTAGATCGATCTCCTGTGGGAGGTCCTAACAGGTTTCTATTGTTTGTAGCCCATAGGCTATGTCTTCATGTATAAAGTTATGTCTCACAAACAGAACTTTGGGTTAAGATTGTTGAAGGGCGACATGTTAACATCGCTGCTGAAGGACTGCTACACTACAAACCTTCAATAAATTCTTCTCCCCAAAGAACTCTGGTCAAGTTTACTTATTTTATGTATTGGAGAAATCTAATACATTGGCGAGCCACCCAAACCACTGCTCGGCCAAATACAGCAAAATCTAACACTACCATAATCATTTTTTCTCCAATAATGGTAGTCAATGGTTGCTCCATTTGCTTGGTTACAAACATTCTTCAAAATATCTTCTTTTGTGTTCAGCAGAAGAAAGAAACTCATACAGGTTTGGATCATGAGGGTGAGTAAATGACAGAATTTTCATTTTTGGGTGAACTATCCCTTTGTATAATAATTCAGTATTTTGTAATTGGTATTTTAGTTTGGTTAACAAATGTTAAACATTGAAAAAAATTAAGAGAGATTTTGGCTGTTCAAGATCAATAAAATGTTGTGCTAAATCAGAACATGCTTCTTTTTTGCTTATGTCCACAAATAATGTGTTCTTGTTTGTGATGTACACGTGATTAAAACGTTTTATGGACGTTCAGGTCTGACTGGACCAATTTTGGACCTTTTTAGAACCTTTGTCAAGATGTGTAAACCTCAAGACTTGATTGCCTTTCACGATGTTACACAATAGGTGTGTGATTATTTTATATGCAGGCTTATATATACACTTAAATTATGCAGCAACACATTTAAACTCTCAGATGATGACGCATTTAGACGTCCAGGGACGCGCAGAAGAGACGTGGAATTCATGGTCAGATGATGTCGAAGACGTCCGTTCAACTTTCCTTTAGGAACTATTTTTCAACCATGACAGGACGTGTCGGACAGACGTCTTTTCAACGGTCATTAAACGTTTAAATGTTTGCTGGGTAAGCATATATTTATTACCAAAGTACTTGTAGCATACTTTTTAGAAATATATTAAAATTATGCTTGTGTTTAGCATATTTATTAAAAGTATAATTAAGCATAGGCCTATATTTATTACCAATGTACTTATAGTATATACTTTTTGGAAATATATTAAAATTATATGCTTGTGTTTAGCATATTTCTTAAAAGTATAATTAAGCATATATTTACAATGTACTTATAGTGCATTTGTTAGAAATATATTAAAATTATGCTTGTGTTTAGCATATTTCTTAAAAGTATAATTAAGCATATATTTATTACCAATGTATACTTGTTAGAAATATATTAAAATGCAAAAAATTGCACTAAAAATACATTTAAAATATCAATGGTATTTAATATACTTTCGCAATTACACTTAAGTACTACTTAAGTAAATATATACTTTTAATTAGAGTATTTATAGTGTATAATTGTTACAATTTTCTTTAGCACAAAAAGTAAGAATGTACTACAAATATACTTTCTTGTATTTAAGTTTTTTTTTTTAGTGCACTCAAGTACACTTTTTTTCACCTGGGAGAACCGAGGTTACATTAGTAACCGAGTGTCGTTTGTCATGTTGCTAGTCGCCATCTGTTGTATCTGATAAAGTGCATTATACACTTCATGTGGAATCTGTATTTGATTTGAGATGGCACTAAGAATGACCAGCTCCTGAGAAAATGTAGATTCTAAGAAGTCAAGGTCAAGGGGAACACGTTCTAGCCAAAGGGACAGTTGGGCATAAGGCAGAGGAGAAAACCCAAGCAATATCAAAATACTACTGTTATTGTGTCATGAAATGTAATTTTAAGAGTGTTTTAGGCGAGAATGTAGTTGTTTAAAGCTCAGATCTGTGGTTTATTTATAAAGATAGCGCCTATTTGAAAAATGTATCTGATGGTTTCGGAGTTGTGAGATCCAGGCGATCACCGGGTGTTCAAAGCTCATTAACCCCGACTTGAACAGCTTTTCCTCGGCTAATAGCTTCTGACGTTTGCCGCTGGCTCTGATGTCTCTTCTAGTGGATAAACATGTCATATAATTCGTCTTGTGTATAAGTTGATCTTTCTCATTAAACTATAGTTTGTTCCATGGCAAATCGGTTTGGCTGAGGGCAAAGTGAAGTTTGATAACTTTTATATTTAGGCTATTTAAAGGTTGTATCAGTGATTTCAGGTCCAAAAATAAATGATCACATTCATCTAATCTTTCCTAACGATCCGCTAGCTGCCCGCCCCATAAGCAGGCTGTCAAAAAAATGCGTCTCTGTAGGCAGCCTAGGCTCTGAGATCTGCACACAAAAACAAATGGGTACAACCACCTCTCAAAACCAAAATAAACAGTGTTCCAACCAATCACCGGCAGCTAACGGATCGTTAGGTTAGGAAAGATTAGATGAATGTGATCATTTATTTTTGGGCCTGAAATCACTGATACAACCTTTAACTTTAACTTTAACTTTGTAGCCTATTCGAGAGCTTACTCATGTTTGCTTTATTTCTCATTGTAGCTTCTTCCTTTTAGGCTACTTATACTTTTATGGATATTATTGATCATTAAAACTGACATTTAACGAGACATGTAACGTTTATTTTATATACGTTAATATATATATATATATATATATTTATATTTATTTTAACATTCTCTTCACGTACAATAAAATAAAATGACACAACCCTGTCTCTGTTTGTTAAATGTCAATAAAAATATATAATGTTTCATATTTTTAAAATGAAATAAAAAAGAAGCAGGGTCAGGGGATCTCTGGATAATCCGTAATTCGTTTGTAATAATAAAACGAAAATACCGTTTTTCAGTTTTTTGTTTCAAAACGAAAAACCAAATAACCGTTTTTGGTGTCAGAATCAAAAAACGAAAAACCAATTAAAAACGACCCGTTTTTCGTTTTTGGCGATCATTTTATCGTTATTCCTTTTTGAACAAAGAATGAAGAGAGTCTTTGAACTTCAGTCAATTCGTTTTTCGTTTATAAACCAAAAACGGAAGTCACGTGGTCTATTCCTTTTTTGGAAGCAAAAGTAACCGGAAACACTTTCAAAATAAAAGTAATATAGTTAGCGAGGTGATTGTAGACTAAAACTGAACTAATACGTTTTTTAGTACAACTAAAGTAGCACTGGGTGTGAAAAAAACACTTTAGTTAACTGAAATAAAAATTAAAACTAATAAAATAATAACTCTGGCTGTTAGGGAGTATTAAACATTTGTAAGACCATTGGTGACCTGTAACTTCAGATTAAGACAAGTGAACTCATTTTATAGCTTAACTCTCAGCTTCCACCATCTACTGTTACCCCTTCTGTGTCAAAACAAAACTCTTCCAAAACACATCTATAAAGTTGTATAGGCCTACTTTTTATTTTCCTTTGCATTTTTCTCCAGTGTAATATACTTATTAATTATTAATTAATTATGTTAGTTAAAGGAACACTCCACCGTTTTTTTTAAATTGGGCTTATTCACTGTCTCCCCTACATTTAGATAGGTGGGCAAGTGCATGCATTGTCTTAGTTTGGGAGCGCCGCCGCTATCTTAGCTTAGCATAATGAATGGAATCCTATGTTGTCAGGTAGCATGTCCTGAGTAAAAGTGATCCATAATTTTTTTTTTTTTTTTTATTACTTCTTGTGGCCTGCTTATTCACAACGAGTACAAATAGCAATGCAGATTAAGACTATGTGATTTCCTAGACAGAGATTGATTTGGGACTATATGGGGGGAAGCACAGGCGAAGCACTGCTACTTGGCGGGCGCAGAGATATCACGTTCCAGTTCACGCGCCTGATTATATTGTCCACTATATTTGCTTCTTATTTCTTAATCCAGGTAAATTTGTTGATGAAACATGGATTAAAATGAAGATACAATTTATACAAAACGAAATAAAATTTAAAGAAAGGCTTTCTACAAAACAAAACTTAATAAGTGGTCAAAATCATGTCTGGCCATTCCAAATGTTTTCCGATATATTGGTCATCTTATGATCCTATCTTACTCATCTCATGGGGTTCCCTTTTCATATAATCAACATAGATTAAATAAAAACAATAACATTATATTATTTAAACATAAATATGAAACGTAGCTTATGTTTAAGTTTTTTAACTTATAAGCGTCACACCGCTTCGCTTTGCTCACATGCGTATGTGACCTGCCTATGCATGTGGTGGAGGGGTGCGATTTTCGAATAATAATCAAATAATACCCAGCGATCTTCGAATATTATTTTTGCTTGAAAATTTCGTTTTGTATAAATTGTATCTTCATTTTAATCAATGTTTCATCAACAAATTTGCCTGGATTAATAAATAAGAAGCAAATATAGTGGACAATATAATCAAGACACGGAGGCGCCGGCGCGTGAACTGGAGCGCGTCTCATAAATGAACCGAAACTCAGCATATAAGATACTTGCCTCACACACCTGAGAAGTATATCTATAGAAAGCTACAAGTAACTAAAATGTCTACTTTTAAACAAAACAATTAAAAAATAAAAGAAATTGGCTACTCTCTGCTTGTGTAGGCTAATTCGTTAGTGTGCATTTACGTTATTAAGTTTAACTGATCAATTCAGTGAATAAGGCACTACTATAGGGCTGTTACCAGTTAAATAAAATCAGTTTTCAACAAAATCCATCTTTTCACTGCAGATATGGGACGTGCAGACTCTGACTCTGAATGACATATTAAACACAGACTGTTAATGCAGAGGAGCCATGGATGCATTTACTGTAGCCTACATGTGCGTAAATAATGTTATGAGATTCATTTTTTAATATAACATTTTGAATATTGAAATATGAAATGATAGAATCGATGAAACTATACATTTAAGTATGAAACTAAAACAGCCAGTAGGTGGTGCCAAGCCACCGTCTTAACGAGTGAGTTCATCATTAATTCCGTGTCAAAGTGTCTGTTATCAGCGGATTCTGTTCATGTGTGCCCAGACATTTTAGAAATCCCGACCTGCTGATGTTTTACGGCCATGTCCGAAATGAGTAGACCTATGTATGGTAGACCTATATAGCTACATATAGTTAGGGCATATTTAAGGACATAAACCGTGATATAAGATTTTGGCCATGTTGCCCATCTCCAGGTCATTATTTCCTGCGTGACCTGTAAAGTCACGTTCACAAACCTCTTGCGCATTGTTTGGTCACATTTATTATATATTTATTCATTTATTTAATCATTAATTTATTAATGTATAGTTTCTGCAGGTTTGGTCCTCCATAGCAGAAATGTCTATAGGCCTATCTCTTCCCAGAAGGCAGCAGGGTGAACAGGCTGTGGATTTCATCTACTTAACTAACATAAGTAGGCCTATATTACACTGGAGAAAAATGCAAAGGAAATAAAATGTATACAACTTTATAGATGTGTTTTGGAAGAGTTTTGTTTTGACACAGAAGGGGTACAGTAGATGGTGGAAGCTGAGAGTTAAGCTACATATAAAATGAGTTCACTTGTCTTAATCTGAAGTTACAGGTCACCAATGGTCTTACAAAAATGTTTAATAGCCTACTCCCTATCAGCCAGAGTTATTATTTTATTAGTTTTAATTTTTATTTCAGTTAACTAACTTTTTTGCACACCCAGTGCTACTTTAGTTGTACTAAAAAACGTTATATTAGTTCAGTTTTAGTCTACAATCACCTCGCTAACTATAGTTACTTTTATTTTGAAAGTGTTTCCGGTTACTTTCGCTTCCAAAAAAGGAATAGACCACGTGACTTCCGTTTTTGGTTTATAAACGAAAAACGAATTGACTGAAGTTCAAAGACTCTCTTCATTCTTTGTTCAAAAAGGAATAACGATAAAATGATCGCCAAAAACGAAAAACGGGCCGTTTTTAATTGTTTTTTTGTTTTTTGATTCTGACACCAAAAACGGTTATTTGGTTTTTCGTTTTGAAACAAAAAACAGAAAAACGGTATTTTCGTTTTATTATTACAAACGAATTACGGATTATCCAGAGATCCCCTGACCGAGCAGGCTTGTGTTTTATATTTCATGTTGTTATAAATATGCAGTGAAGATTATTAATGTACCTTGGTCGTGTTGCCTGAACCACATTTGTGTGGCCATTAGATCAGGGGATCTTTGGATAATCCGTAATTCGTTTGTAATAATAAAACGAAAATACAGTTTTTCAGTTTTTTGTTTCAAAACGAAAAACCAAATAACCCTTTTTGGTGTCAGAATCAAAAAATGAAAAACCAATTAAAACCGACCCGTTTTTCGTTTTTGGCGATCATTTGATCGTTATTCCTTTTTGAACAAAGAATGAAGAGAGTCTTTGAACTTCAGTCAATTCGTTTTTCGTTTATAAACCAAAAACGGGAGTCACGTGGTCTATTCCTTTTTTGGAAGCGAAAGTAACCGGAAACACTTTCAAAATAAAAGTAACTATAGTTAGCGAGGTGATTGTAGACTAAAACTGAACGAATAACGTTTTTTAGTACAACTATACCAAAATCTTATATCACGGTTTATGTCCTTAAATATGCCCTAACTGTATGTAGCTATATAGGTCTACCATACATAGGTCTACTCTTTATTCCGGACATGACCGTAAAACATCAGCAGGTGTCTGGGCACACATGAACAGAATCCGCTGATTACAGACACTTTTCGCTGCGTCCCAATGTGCATACTATGCCCTAAATAGTATTGACAATTACTAATGTCACATACTATTTAGGATGGATAGTATGCACATTGGGACGCGCAGCGTCTATTTATTTAATTATTTAATTATAAATTGATTTGGGGATGGGGGCCACAATCACCATACAACAGACACCACAGAGAAAGGACAACACCAGTAAGAGAACGGGGATGGGGGCCTGAGGAAGAGAAAAGACAAACAAACACAAAAGCAAGAGACAACCAGCCAAATAACGGCTAACGTAAGAAAACAACTGAGGGAGAATCAAAAGAAGAAACAGTCAAGCAAATTAAATAAACACAGCACAGCCATGAGAACTAGAATAACAAAAATACATTTAAATAAATAACTTAATGAAAAACATAAAGAATACCTTCTACCTGTGACAACTAAAAAAAACGAAATTTGTATGGGTGAATGTTCAATTTTAACCATAAACATAATAGTAGTATCGTTTATTGGGCTGCATGGTGATAAAGGAAAATCAACCACTAATTTGTACTAATCACTAATTTGTACCCTGGTCACTACTTTTAACAGTTTCCTTTACACTACATTTAGTGGAACTTGTGTCCCACTATTTCCAACAGAAGCATTAGTGACACTGTGCCGCACTTGTAGCACCAAAGTCACAATTAGTCTTAGTACACACTTATTACACACACAATATCCAACTCCACAAAAGTAGTGCCACAATTCAAAGATGTGGCTTACCATAACCCATGATGTAAACATCTGAAAGTGACAACAAGGCCCTTTATGGTGCCGGAGGAAGGAGTGGTGTCTGCTCTGTCCTGCCAGTCCAGCCTTTATTTGAAGAGAGAGTGATGATAGATGACTGGGGCCAGTCTTGCTACTATCATCAGTCCTTAAACCCTGCACACAGTGCACAGGCTCACATCCTCCAGGTATTGGGGAAACTCTGGGAGGCCCTGACACGAGTACCAGGGAGAAAAACTAAATGATTTAACTTCACTTTTATTTTACTTTACACAAGTACAATACCAATAGTACAGAGCACTGCCTTTCCCTGGTGGTTCATCAAACAGAATTAAACCCAAAAAAGCACTAAAAGATCTGAAAGTCCCAGAGCTAGAGATAATTTTTGACTGGGTAATGCAAGGTTTCACACACAAGTAGGTCTACATAACTAATGAGAACTACAAGCTGCATAAAAAATATTTCATCTACTTAACTAACATAATATGTATATTACACTGAAGAAAAATGCGAAGGGAAAATAAAAAGTATACAACTTTATAGATTTGTTCTGGAAGAGTTTTGTTTTGATATAAACACAAGTCAAAAGGTCAAACCCTTGTTGCCTGTGTTGTGCACAGAAGGGGGTAGAGTGACCTCTGCTGGTTGAGCTTCCACATAGCAAGAAGGGCTATAAATATGTTACAAAACTAAAATGTGAATTGAATAATAGAAACTTATAAATAAATAGGCTTATAAAAAACTACCTGCTATCCTAAGATACATATAAAATGAGTTCACTTGTCTTAATCGGAAGTTACAGGTCACCAATGGTCTTACAAATGTTTAATTCTCCCTAACAGCCAGAGTTATTATTTTATTAGTTTTAATTTTTATTTCAGTTAACTAAAGTGTTTTTTTCACACCCAGTGCTACTGTAGTTGTACTAAAAATGTTATTAGTTCAGTAATCACCTCGCTAACTATAGTTACTTTTATTTTGAAAGTGTTTCCGGTTACTTTCGCTTCCAAAAAAGGAATAGACCACGCGTGATTTCCGTTTTTGGTTCATAAACGAAAAACGAATTAACTTAAGTTCAAAGACTCTCTTCATTATTTGTTCAAAAAGGAATAACCCAGATAGCAAAAAATATCCGCACAGCTTCTTTTTGCCGCCGGAACCTAAGCTGTCGGCTATAGGTGCGTCCCGCTGGCGGGGATGAAACGTTTGCCGCCGAATTCGTCACTCCCATTTCTTGCGAGATGCCGCCGGTGTGGTGAATTTTACGGTCACTCGGTGTGAATTGTCCGGGCGTAGGACCCCATTAGTATGCCAGTAGTATGCCTGATCTGAATCTGTTCTCGCGATAACTTGTAGCTAACGTGAGCTGTTTTAGTGCTATTATGTGGTAGCTTTATGTAGAATGCTAACTCCCGTTGCTATATGCAAGGTAAGATTAAATTAAAATTGCATATTGTATATGTAAATTGTGTATATTCTATAGCTAATATTTCAAATCTCAAGTTGCGTCAATAGCAGAGGAGAAAGACCGCGAAATTTAAAAATACTACTGTTATTGTGTATGAAATGTAGTTTTAAGAGTTTTTCAGTCGACAATGTAGTTGTTTCAATCTCAAATATGTTGTTTGTTTATACAGATAGCGCCTATTTAAAATTTTGATCTGATGTTTTCGGAGATGTAAGACCCAAGGGATCAGCGGACGCTCAGCGCTCATGTACCCCGCCTGGACCAGCCCACCTCGGCTAGTGCTGCTGACGTTTGCCGCTGGCTTATGTCTCTAGTCTAGTGGTTAAACATGAGATATAATTCGTTTTGTGAAGGCTATCTTTAACGGACGATCTTTGATCTCATTAATCTATAATTTGTTCCCTGGTAAATCGTTTTGGCTGTATGTTGTCTTGAAAGAAATCAAGCATCACTGACCAAGGCTCAAAAGAGACCATGACTTTCTAAACAATCTTTTAAAAACAGATTGTTTGTGTTTTTTGTTTCTGTCACGATACCACACTCAGGAGACAGAGGTAGATCCAAGAGCAGTATTTAATAAAGGGTAATCCGTACTCACAACAGTCCAGGCAAGGGTCAAAATCCGTATAAGCAATCCATACACAAGAAACAAGACAAGAACTCAGAACTCGGAAGTGGTGTGACGAATAACAAGGACTCCGTAACAAACACTAAACAGGCAGGGTATTTATACACACAGAAACTAACAATCATGATGGGGAACAGCTGGGTGCAATGAACAGTGATGAGTGCAGACAAGGATTGTGGGAAATGCAGTTCTGAATGTGACTGACACCTGGTGAACGGAGGACCTCTAGTGGACAACCCAGGGAAACACAACCAGACACTGTGACATAACCCCCCCTCTACGGAGCGGCTACCAGACGCTCCACGACAACAACTACAACACAAGAGTTCAGGAGGGAGGTGGAATGGTGGAGGATCAGGGGGAGGGATGGTGGGCCAGGTCCATGAAGGGAAACAGGAACAGGGAGTGACAGCTTAGCCGGCGGCCAGGGCGAAACAGACAGTCCATCGGGCGGCCAGGGTGGAGACTTATCCTCGGGCGACCAGGGCGAAGCCGGCTGTGCAAACGGCCAGGGCGGAGACCTCCCCTCGGGCGGAGACGACAGTCCATCTGGCGGCCAGGGTGGAGACTTATCCTCAGGCGGCCAGGGCGAAGCAGGCTGTGCAGACGGCCAGGGCGAAGACGACAATCCATCGGGAGGCCAGGGTGGAGACTTTCCCTCGGGCGGCCAGGGCGGTCAAGACCCCTCGGGCGGCCAGGGCGGCGAAGACCCCTCGGGCGGCCAGGGCGGCGAAGACCCCTCGGGCGGCCAGGGCGGCGAAGACCCCTCGGGCGGCCAGGGCGGCGAAGACCCCTCGGGCGGCCAGGGCGGCGAAGACCCCTCGGGCGGCCAGGGCGGCGAAGACCCCTCGGGCGGCCAGGGCGGCGAAGACCCCTCGGGCGGCCAGGGCGGCGAAGACCCCTCGGGCGGCCAGGGTGGCGAAGACCCCTCGGGCGGCCAGGGCGGCGAAGACCCCTCGGGCGGCCAGGGCGGCGAAGACCCTTCGGGCGGCCACGGCGGCGAGGACCCCTCGGGCGGCCACGGCTCGGGAACAGACACTGGAACTGGCTCCGGCTCGGGAACAGACACTGCACTGGCTCCGGCTCGGGAACAGACACTGGCACTGGCTCCGGCTCGGGAACAGGCACTGGCACTGGCTCCGGCTCGGGAACAGGCACTGGCACTGGCTCCGGCTCGGGAACAGGCACTGGCACTGGCTCCGGCTCGGGAACAGGCACTGGCACTGGCTCCGGCTCGGGAACAGACACTGGCACTGGCTCCGGCTCGGGAACAGACACTGGCACTGGCTCCGGCTCGGGAACAGACACTGGCTCCGGCTCGGGAACAGACACTGGTACTGGCTCCGGAGCTGGAACAGACACTGGCACTGGCACCGGCTCAGGAACAGGCTCTGGCTCAGGAACAGCCACCAGAACAGCAACGGCAACTAGGACAGACACAAACACAGAAACAGATGCTAACTCCGATCCAGGGACAGACACTGGAACTGGCTCCGGCTCGGGAACAAACACTGGCACTGGCTCCGGCTCGGGAACAGACACTGGCACCGGCTCGGGAACAGACACTGGCACCGGCTCCGGCTCGGGAACAGGCACTGGCACTGGCTCCGGCTCGGGAACAGGCACTGGCACTGGCTCCGGCTCGGGAACAGGCACTGGCACTGGCTCCGGCTCGGGAACAGGCACTGGCACTGGCTCCGGAACAGACACTGGCACTGGCTCCGGCTCGGGAACAGACACTGGCACCGGCTCGGGAACAGACACTGGCTCCGGCTCGGGAACAGACACTGGTACTGGCTCCGGAGCTGGAACAGACACTGGCACTGGCACCGGCTCAGGAACAGGCTCTGGCTCAGGAACAGCCACCAGAACAGCAACGGCAACTAGGACAGACACAAACACAGAAACAGATGCTAACTCCGATCCAGGGACAGACACTGGAACTGGCTCCGGCTCGGGAACAGACACTGGCTCCGGCTCCGGCTCGGGAACAGACACTGGCTCCGGCTCCGGCTCGGGAACAGACACTGGCTCCGGCTCCGGCTCGGGAACAGACACTGGCACTGGCACCGGCTCAGGAACAGGCTCTGGCTCAGGAACAGCCACCAGAACAGCAACGGCAACTAGGACAGACACAAACACAGAAACAGATGCTAACTCCGATCCAGGGACAGACACTGGAACTGGCTCCGGCTCGGGAACAGACACTGGCACTGGCTCCGGCTCGGGAACAGACACTGGCACCGGCTCGGGAACAGACACTGGCACTGGCTCCGGCTCGGGAACAGACACTGGCACTGGCTCCGGCTCGGGAACAGGCACTGGCACTGGCTCCGGCTCGGGAACAGCAGACACTGGCTCCGGCTCGGGAACAGCAGACACTGGCTCCGGCTCTGGTACAGCAGACACTGGCTCCGGCTCTGGTACAGCAGACACTGGCTCCGGCTCTGGTACAGCAGACACTGGCTCCGGCTCTGGTACAGCAGACACTGGCTCCGGCTCTGGTACAGCAGACACTGGCTCCGGCTCTGGTACAGCAGACACTGGCTCCGGCTCTGGTACAGCAGACACTGGCTCCGGCTCTGGTACAGCAGACACTGGCTCCGGCTCTGGTACAGCAGACACTGGCTCCGGCTCTGGTACAGCAGACACTGGCTCCGGCTCTGGTACAGCAGACACTGGCTCCGGCTCTGGTACAGCAGACACTGGCTCCGGCTCTGGAACGGCAGACACTGGCTCCGGCTCTGGAACGGCAGACACTGGCTCCGGCTCTGGAACGGCAGACACTGGCTCCGGCTCTGGAACGGCAGACACTGGCTCCGGCTCTGGAACGGCAGACACTGGCTCCGGCTCTGGAACGGCAGACACTGGCTCCGGCTCTGGAACGGCAGACACTGGCTCCGGCTCTGGAACGGCAGACACTGGCTCCGGCTCTGGAACGGCAGACACTGGCTCCGGCTCTGGAACGGCAGACACTGGCTCCGGCTCTGGAACGGCAGACACTGGCTCCGGCTCTGGAACGGCAGACACTGGCTCCGGCTCTGGAACGGCAGACACTGGCTCCGGCTCTGGAACGGCAGACACTGGCTCCGGCTCTGGAACGGCAGACACTGGCTCCGGCTCTGGAACGGCAGACACTGGCTCCGGCTCTGGAACGGCAGACACTGGCTCCGGCTCTGGAACGGCAGACACTGGCTCCGGCTCTGGAACGGCAGACACTGGCTCCGGCTCTGGAACGGCAGACACTGGCTCCGGCTCTGGAACGGCAGACACTGGCTCCGGCTCTGGAACGGCAGACACTGGCTCCGGCTCTGGAACAGCAGACACTGGCTCCGGCTCTGGAACAGCAGACACTGGCTCCGGCTCTGGAACAGCAGACACTGGCTCCGGCTCTGGAACAGCAGACACTGGCTCTGGAACAACAGACACTGGCCCCGGCTCTGGAATAGCGAACACAGGCATGTCCAGGATCCGAGCCAAACGCTCCAAATAGTCAGTCAGTATACCCCCGGCTGCGAGAATGGGTATGTCCTGAACCGTCTCTGACTGGGCAGACGTGACGTGAACCGTCTCTGGCTGGGCAGACGTGACGTGAACAGTCTCTGGCTGGGCAGACGTGACGTGAACAGTCTCTGGCTGGGCAGACGTGACGTGAACAGTCTCTGGCTGGGCAGACGTGACGTGAACAGTCTCTGGCTGGGCAGACGTGACGTGAACAGTCTCTGGCTGGGCAGACGTGACGTGAACAGTCTCTGGCTGGGCAGACGTGACGTGAACAGTCTCTGGCTGGGCAGACGTGACGTGAACAGTCTCTGGCTGGGCAGACGTGACGTGAACAGTCTCTGGCTGGGCAGACGGAACGTGAACAGTTTCTGACTGGGCAGACGTGACCTGAACAGTCTCTGAATCAGCCTCCAGAAAAGCGGCGGGCCGCTGGGACACGGCCTCCGGGCCTTTGAGGAGGCTAGAGGTCTTCCTCCTCCTCCGCCGTTTCCGCTGGTGAAGTGCGCGCTCTGGGCTGGACGGAAACAGCGCTGGATGAAACTCTGGACTGGATCTCACCAGCCCAGGGTCAAAGAGGGGCCTGAGTGGATAATGGTGTTGAGATTCCTCTCGACCACCTCCTCCATTGCGACCTCCACGGGTCCCGCGAAACATGACTAACCGGGTCCCCTCAAAAAACTCCCTTCTCTCCCGCTCGGTGGCTGGGGAAGAGATATTAAAAAACATACCGCTGGATCTAGGTTTAGACGGAGTCCTTCTGTCACGATACCACACTCAGGAGACAGAGGTAGATCCAAGAGCAGTATTTAATAAAGGGTAATCCGTACTCACAACAGTCCAGGCAAGGGTCAAAATCCGTATAAGCAATCCATACACAAGAAACAAGACAAGAACTCAGAACTCGGAAGTGGTGTGACGAATAACAAGGACTCCGTAACAAACACTAAACAGGCAGGGTATTTATACACACAGAAACTAACAATCATGATGGGGAACAGCTGGGTGCAATGAACAGTGATGAGTGCAGACAAGGATTGTGGGAAATGCAGTTCTGAATGTGACTGACACCTGGTGAACGGAGGACCTAGTGGACAACCCAGGGAAACACAACCAGACACTGTGACAGTTTTACTTTTAGGACTGGAGAAAATCTGGCAATGGGATGTCACGATGACTTTTCTGTTTGTTAAATGCTTAGTTAAGTTTTGGGATCTCTGCAAAAGAGTACCTGATCACAACATAGCGACACTTTATAGTTAACTTAATTACTAACGTAATGATAGTAGTAGCACCAAAACGTACTTTGCAAGATTAAGCAAAGTTGTATATGGATCAACCCTTTCATGCATAGTGGTCACTAAAGTGGACAGCTATTAAAAAAGCATTTTCTTAAATTTGCACGGGTTTTGATGGCATTGTTGCACATCTTCAGTGGACCCACCCTGGTGCATCATCCTATACATTGCAAGCAAGTTGCAAGCCGTTGTGTTTCGATTTTTTCCCCCTCCAAACCAAGATGGTCAATGGTCAGTCAGAAATGCCAAGTTGCTCCGCAATTTCCAACCATTTCTTCTTTCTTAGGAGACTCTTGTAGATAAAAACATATTGCAGCATCAAGCAATATCTAATGAATCATATCACAGTTAAATTTTCCAAGTTTTGCTTTTAGATTGGGAGAAAAATCTGATTAATCATCTGTCCACTGCAGTGGACCTCATGAATCAATGGCTATATTTCAGCTACAGTTCATACTTATACTGTGAATATTGTTTTTGAAAATACTTAATCTGCAGGTAATGATATTGCCATGCCGTTTGTACATTACAAAAAAAAAAAGTATTTGAGATAACGGTTTTTCACCAATACAATATTTTTGCACACATCGAAAGGGCAATATATATGTTACACAGGTTTTTAAAAAACTATTTAACGCGACATTTTTAAAGACACTTGAAAATCACCAATGAGAATGTCTCATCACTTTTTTTTTTTTTTTTTATGTGGGACTATATATACGATTGCCATGTTTCACAGGTCCCTTTCGTCAGAAATTCTACAAAGTATCTCTGCGAAAATTTCATCTTTGGACATCTGTGCATCTCTCTGGACAGTTTCATCTCTGTGACCAAACATCTCTGGACAATTTCATCTCTGCGACCAATACATTTACATTACTTAATTAAAAAATACAATTTAATTATCAATTTAACTTTACATTAATTATTGTTTTGTTTTTTCTCATCATCCAACATTTCAGTAAGTATATCCATCACCCGGTGTATTTTAATAATGTTTAATTGTAGGTATATTTTAATATAAACGAAATTATCGGCCTGTAATAATTTTTTACCGTTATAGATAGGCCTACTTAAGACAAAGTTCATCATTATTGCATGAGCATGCTTTTCTTTAGGAAAAAAATATTTGCAATGTTATAGGCCTAATGCAATTTGGACGACGTCTTTGTTGCCGAATGAAGAATTAAAAATGAAAGGTCTCAGCTCATGTAGGAACTTGCATAAATTACACCAAAGCGAGTGTGAGCACCTGGGCACAGTTGCATTGAATATATTAATAACTCGTGCTATCAAAGTTAACGCATTGCGATAATTTTAGTCAAGTTTAACGCGATAAAAATAACGCAGCATTCGTTTTATTTCTGTCATCCTTTAGCTAGCGTAACATTTAACATGCACTTAAAGCACATGGTTTGCAAACATTCAAGCGCGAAAAGATACATATGTCCTAACAGTTACGCGCACCTTTTGGTGCGCACTGCGCAGCAGTAATTGGCAGTCGGCAACTGCAGGTCTTAAAGGAACAGCACCCAATATAGCTGTCTCACTCGAGGTCAATCAAATAACAATGGGAACAGAGAACATTACTCACTGCTCCTTACTAAATAACTTTTGTAGCTTTAAAAAGGACATCAGTAGCCTTATTAGTATCAGTGATACTGGCCTTCATGTATATTACAAAATATGTCATTAAACAAGTAGTTAAAATATAATGTCTCTATTTAGTTATTTATGTTTTTCTACATTAATCTGGAGATTAAATGTGAAGTGATTAAATGATAAAATATAGTAAAAATGTATAGAGACTTGGGTAACACTTCATAATAATGTTCAGTTGTAGGCCATTAATAAGTGGTTAGTTAATGATGAACTAATCATTTACAAAACATGCATAAATGATTAACAAGTCAAATACTAACATTTTATGTATGTTTTTTTGTAAATTCCATTACACGTGATTAGTAAATGATTACCTAATTATTTATGAAACATGACTATGCGCTCATAAATGATTAACAAGTCAAATACTAACATTTTATGTATGTTTTTTTGTAAATTCCATTACACGTGATTAGTAATGATTACCTAATTATTTATGAAACATTACTATGCGTTCATAAATGATTAATAAGTGATATACTAACATTTTATGTATGTTTTGTACATTTCGTTACAAGTCATTTTCAATTGATTAGTTAATGATTAACTAATAATTTACAAAATATGACTATGAGTCTCATAAATGTTCATTATGTTAAATTTTTTGTATGTTTTGCTCACATTAGGTGCACAGCGGTTAAAGATTCTTGTGTTTCAGAGAAGACAGCTGTCTATACCCTCACCAGTCAGCACTTACATTGCAGTGCACACTACACACGACACTACACACTACAGTGTTCAACACCTGTTATAGATGTGTAAACGCATGAATAAATATTTTACAACACTTTTTGCATCCCCCAATCTAAAGTGTAAACTATTAATTACTTGTTGTGTTACATTTACCTTTTACAAATGATACTTACCTGTTAAAAATGATCTGTATGTGCATTCAAGGCATTTACAATGCGTTCTGCACCCTCTAATTGCTACATACATACACATTTTTATTTCATTTATTAACCCCGTATGAAACGCATATTCATGTTTTATAAAAGATTAGTTCATCATTGGAAACACTTTACTTGAAAGGGTGTGCATAAGACTAACATGACATGTCATTAACATGCAGGAGTTTTTATGCATGTTTATGACAACTGTCATTAAGTGTCATTCGCTCAATTATGACATTTTTAATGCAAATATGACATTGTGTGAGATGTCTTTGTTATGACAACTTGACATTTCTAAGACAACACAACCTGTCATAGGACAACGTTGTCCGACTCCTTTGATTCGATAACTAATCACTCGTTGAAAAAGACGAATTGACTGACTAAATTTTAGCAAACAAAATTGAATATAACTCAGTATCATTGCATTAGCTAACATTACAGTGCACTGTGTCCATCACAGCAGTTTTTCAAACTGTCAGGGTTGGTTTTGACATTGGCTGTCATGAGGCCATTATAACTGTGTCATGAATGTTTTTCTTGACCTCAACTACAGTGATACACATTTAATTTGTCATTAAAATGTTATAATGGCTTCATGACAGCCAATGTCAAAACCAACCACCTGACAGTTTAATGAAATGTTAACCCATAAAGCTAAGTGGTTTCTTAAGTTTGATAATTAATCTGCTATGTCATGTTTATGACAATTTATGTTGTCTTGGTAATGCCAAGTTGTCATGACAAAGACACTGGCAGGTTATGATGAATTGGTTTATGTCAAGTTGTCATAACAAAGACATCTCAAACAATGTCATATTTGCATTAAAAATGTCATAATTGAGCGAATGACACTTAATGACAGTTGTCATAAACATGCATAAAAACTCCTGCATATTCATGACATCTGACATGTCATGATTATGAAGGTGTCATGTCAATCTTATGCACACCTCTTCAAGTAAAGTGTTACCCTAATAATTTATGAATGTTCTGTAAATGATCAGTTCATCATTAACTAACCACTTATAAATGACTTACAACTGAATGTTATTATACAGTGTTACTGAAACTTGAGTGTTTATTATTGCAATCAATCGCAATTAATCAGAACAAAAGTGTAATTAATCTAGTTTATTTTTTGGATCGATTGACTGGTCAATTAATACGTTTAATCAACCTAATAGCATTACTTTTGTTTTGCATTAAAATTATGTTACAGTTTGCGTTGTATGCTGAGGTGAAGGAGTACCTGGAGCGTGGAGTTTACCAAGGGAACGCCGACAACGGACGCAGGAGAATTGTCAGGCGTTCTTCTAAGAGGTTCATTGTGCAGGGGAAGTAGAAAAAATATCATTGCCTTTTAATGTGTTATGTATTCTGTAATTTACAGTATCCGCTACGTTTGCTTATGATAAAACTACTAATTTTACATAATATTTTCTTCAATAAATAACATGATTTAAATACTGTGTGTTGCGTTCCCTCACATTACCTCTTTATGTCTCTAATACAGGTGGACACCTTTTTTTACAAGACTGCAGACGGATCAAACCGTCTAGTTGTCATGGATGAGAAACAGAAGGAAGGAGTCCTTCGGGACTGCCATGACAACTCAGCTACAGGTGGGCATCAGGGGAGAACAAGGACTGTCACGGTTCATGAATCCACTGTCTCATTCTGGTGTTTTGTGTGTGCACGTGTGTTTGTGTGGGCGTGGTTACCTATATTGTTGATTGTCTGCACCAGCTGCAGTTCATCACCATTCCCTTTATATGTCCAGTAATTCCATCTCCTGTTGTCAGATCGTTGTGGCTTCCCCGGTGTCGTGTCTTGTTCCCGTGTGGCTCTCTTCGTCTCCTCGTGTGGATTCCAGTCTTCGTGGATGTTCGTCGCTGTCTTCACCATTTGGATTGTTTATTGTTTCCTGGTTCCTGAGCACGCTGAACACCACCACCAGTCTCCGGGTTGCCCATCAACGTCCCTGTGTCGTCAACATCTGAGTGTTTGTCCCCGGCCTGTGTTTTGTCATTGTTCATCTGACCAACGCTAATAAACGTATTTTACTTGCATTTGTATCCGACCCATTTCCTAACAGAACGATCTGACCAGACATGGATGCAGCAAGTGCGGCTAATTTGAGCGACTTCATCGCGCACAGCGTCACAAGAATGGATCAACAAGGAGAGGAGATCGCGAACACAGGTCGCGCGGTTCAAGCACTCTTGACACAGGTGTCCGAGCTCACCCAGCAGCTACAACTTCTACGAGCTCCCACTGCGCCGCCCACACCGTCCGTCCCGCCCCCCCCCCCCCCCGACGCTGCCAGAGAACCAGCCTGAGCCTCGTCTACCCATCCCTGAGGGTTATTCAGGTGAGCCGGAGTACTGTAGAGCTTTTCTCACGAGATGTTCCATGCATTTCGCATTGCAGCCACGGACCTTTAACAACGAACAGTCCAAGGTGGCATTTGTGTTGACTCTACTGTCGGGGAAGGCGGCGCTCTGGGGGACGGCGGTGTGGGAGAATCAAGACAACTGCTGCGCCTCGTTCCAGGCACTCTCCACAGAGATAAGAAGAGTCTTCGATCGGGCGGTGGCGGGTAAGGAGGCAGCCAGATTACTCGCGGATCTACGCCAAGGTGATGGCTCGGTGTCGGATTACTCGATCCAGTTCCGCACCCTGGCCGCAGAGTGCCATTGGAACGAGGAGGCGCAGTGGGATATGTTCCTGCATGGGCTGGCTGACCGCGTTCAGAAGGAGATATATATCCTGGACCTTCCTAAGTCTCTTAATGGCCTGGTGGAGCTAGCGCTGAGGGTCGATTCACGTCTAAATCGCGCGACTCTTCGGGCGCGTCCGAATCAACCCCAGTCATACGCTGTGGAGCCTCGAACCAGCAACGGGAACGCGGTCAGCCCAGTTTTCGACCACGAGCCCATGCAGGTTGGGAGAGCTCGGCTTTCCCGGGAGGAGAGGGAGAGGCGGAGATCCCAAGGACTCTGCCTGTACTGTGGTAAGGCTGGCCATTTTCTCTACTCCTGTCCGGTAAAAGAGCAAGCCCGGTAGTAAGTATGAGGCTACTATCGGGTGGGATCTCCGCCGAGAAGACCTCATCACCATCATCGACCCTCCTCCCGGTAAGACTGAGATGGGCAACCTCCACGCACACCACTCAAGCACTACTGGATTCGGGAGCAGAGGGTAATTTTATGGACTTCAGTCTCGCACTCAGACTCCAGATTCCCATCACTTCTCTCACGCACAAGATATCTGTCAACGCACTCAACGGACAAGAACTTCCTAGGATCTCTCACTCTACTGAACCCCTCACGCTGATCACGTCTGGCAATCACACTGAAGACATTTCATTCCTTCTCATGGACTCACCTTTAGCACTGGTGGTTCTGGGGCACCCTTGGCTGACGCAACACAACCCTCGTATCGACTGGCACAACAATTCCATTTCCTCCTGGAGTAACCACTGTCAAGGGTCATGTTTGTTGTCTGCTTGTTCGTCTGTGTCTCGTTCTGTGTTTCAGAAGGAGGCAGTGGATTTGTCTAACGTGCCCGCAGAGTACCTCGACCTGAAGGAGGTGTTCAGTAAGTCTCGTGCTGCTTCTCTTCCTCCGCATCGTCCCTATGACTGTGCTATAGATTTACTGCCAGGTAAGTCTCCGTCTAAGGGCAAGCTTTACTCTCTTTCTGTTCCTGAGAGGGAGGCCATGGAGAAATATATTTCTGATTCTCTGGCCTCTGGGTTCATCCAGCCTTCCTCTTCTCCAGCGGGGGCGGGGTTCTTATTTGTTGGAAAGAAGGATGGTTCTCTGCGGCCTTGCATTGATTACCGAGAGTTGAACAACATAACGGTAAAGAATACTTATCCTTTGCCGTTGATGTCTTCAGCTTTCGAGAGGTTGCAGGGAGCATCCATTTTCACAAAATTGGACTTGCGTAACGCTTATCATTTGGTTCGCATTAGGAAGGGGGATGAATAGAAAACCGCGTTTAATACCCCTAGGGGGCACTTTGAATACTTGGTCATGCATTTCGGCCTTTCCAACTCCCCAGCGGTTTTCCAGGCACTCGTCAATGACGTGTTGAGAGACATGGTCGATCAGTTCATATATGTTTACCTGGATGACATATTGATTTTTTCTTCGTCTCTCCAGGAACACGTTCAACATGTCAGGCGAGTGCTTCAGAGGTTGTTGGAGAATGGGCTTTTTGTCAAGGCAGAGAAATGCGCTTTTCATGCACAGTCTGTTTCTTTTCTAGGGTACATCGTCTCCTCTGAGGGAATGCGCATGGATCCTGACAAGGTTAAGGCGGTGATGGATTGGCCAAGTCCAGATTCCCGTAAGGCCCTACAGCGGTTTCTGGGGTTCGCCAATTTCTATCTGCGATTTATTCGCAATTTCAGCCAACTAGCCGCGCCTCTGACCGCCTTGACCTCCCCCAGAACTGCGTTCAGGTGGTCCGATACCGCGGAGGCGGTATTCGTCAACCTCAAAGGTCGAAAACCTCATTTCGGCTCCCATTCTAGTCACCCCTGATCCCACACGTCAGTTCGTGGTGGAGGTCGACGCGTCAGAGGTGGGGGTAGGTGCAGTTCTTTCCCAACGCGCTTCCTCAGACGACAAGATGCATCCCTGCGCGTTTTTTTCCCATCGCTTATCGCCTGCCGAACGTAACTATGACATTGGTAACAGAGAGTTGTTGGCGGTCAAGTTAGCGTTGGAGGAATGGCGACATTGGTTAGAGGGGTCGGGGGTACCCTTTATCGTTTGGACCGATCACAAGAACCTCGAATATATTAGATCTGCTAAAAGACTCAACTCCAGGCAGGCTCGGTGGGCACTTTTTTTCGGACGCTTTGATTTTGTTCTCTCGTACCGCCCGGGTTCCAAGAACATCAAGCCCGATGCTTTATCTCGTATTTTTGATCCATCCGAACGCCCGGTTACTCCCGAGTGCATTTTACCTGAGAAAGTAGTTATCTCCACACTCACATGGGAGGTCGAGTCGAAGGTCAAGACGGCCTTAGAAGGGGTAACGCCTCCGCCCGGTTGCCCACCGAGTCGTTTGTTTGTCCCGGAGGGGTTACGGTCCGACGTAATTCGATGGGGTCATTGCTCCAACGTGGCTTGTCATCCAGGAGTAAGTCGTACCAACGGTTTAGTAAAGCAACGATTCTGGTGGCCGTTAATGGCTCGTGATGTTCACGATTTTGTTTTGGCTTGCTCGGTTTGTGCCACTAGCAAGACGTCTAACCGACCTCCTGATGGGTTACTTCGACCACTGTCTGTCCCTTCGAGACCCTGGTCCCACATAGCGCTAGATTTTGTCACCGCCCTCCCGTCCTCTAATGGCATGACGGTTGTTTTGACCGTAGTGGACCGGTTCTCGAAGGCGGCACATTTCATTCCCTTGCCCAAATTACCTTCAGCCAAGGAGACAGCGGTCACCGTCGTTGATCACGTCTTTCGGTTACATGGCCTCCCGAAGGACGTGGTTTCTGACAGGGGTTCCCAATTTGTGTCCAGATTTTGGCGGGAGTTTTGTAGGTTATTGGGGGCTACGGTCAGTCTGTCTTCGGGTTATCATCCCGAGAGTAATGGTCAGTCTGAGCGAGCCAACCAGGATTTGGAGAGAATGTTACGATGTTTGGTAGCTAAGAATCCTTCATCCTGGAGCCAGCAACTTTCTATGGTTGAGTACGCACATAACTCGTTACCAGTGTCATCAACGGGCCTCTCTCCGTTTAAGTGTAGTTTAGGTTACCAGCCACCAATTTTTCCGAGTCTGGAATCCGAGGTCGCGGTTCCCTCCGCCCACGCATTCGTCCAGAGGTGTCACCGCACTTGGACCAGAGCCCGTGAGACTCTGCTCCAGGTGGGGAGGCACGTGAAGGCCAAGGCCGATCGCCACCGGTCAAAGCCTCCCGTATACGTCGTGGGTCAAAAAGTGTGGCTTTCTACCAAGAACATTCCGCTCCGCTCCGTTTCCAACAAGTTAGCTCCCAAATTTATTGGCCCGTTCCCTGTCACCAAGATTATTAGTCCGGTGGCAGTCCGACTCAAACTCCCTCCGGCGTACAGGAGAATTTGTCCCGCCTTTCATGTGTCAAGGATCAAGCCCGTGTTTTATTCTCCTATTAATCTGCCAGTCCCGGTTCCCCCCCCCCGCCGCGACTCGTAGATGGGGAGCCTACTTATTCGGTACGTCATATTCTGGACTCGTGACGGAGGGGACGCGGATTTCAGTACTTGGTGGACTGGGAGGGTTACGGTCCGGAGGAGAGAAGTTGGGTACCTGCTAGAGACATTCTGGATCACTCCCTTATCGATGATTACAATCGGCAGGTAGGATTGACTGGGAACGCCAGGAGGCGTTCCTAGGGGAGGGGGTACTGTCACGGTTCATGAATCCACTGTCTCATTCTGGTGTTTTGTGTGAGCACGTGTGTTTGTGTGGGCGTGGTTACCTATATCGTTGATTGTCTGCACCAGCTGCAGTTCATCACCATTCCCTTTATATGTCCAGTAATTCCATCTCGTGTTGTCAGATCGTTGTGGCTTCCCCGGTGTCGTGTCTTGTTCCCGTGTGGCTCTCTTCGTCTCCTCGTGTGGATTCCAGTCTTCGTGGATGTTCGTCGCTGTCTTCACCATTTGGATTGTTTATTGTTTCCTGGTTCCTGAGCACGCTGAACACCACCACCAGTCTCCGGGTTGCCCATCAACGTCCCTGTGTCGTCAACATCTGAGTGTTTGTCCCCGGCCTGTGTTTTGTCATTGTTCATCTGACCAACGCTAATAAACGTCTTTTACTTGCATTTGTATCCGACCCATTTCCTAACAAGGACATGCAATAAGATTGCAAGCGCATATTACTGGCAAGGCATCTTTGCAGACGTCGCGAAGTGGGTAAGATAATTGTAGACTCAAATTCCCGAACCACAAGATGGTTTCATACAGCCCCTCAAGTGTAAATAATTAACTCATGGGTATGTTATGTAGAGGCCACAACATATTATATTGAGGCCACAAGATCATATTATACTAAATACTTAATGGTGTTAAGTCGTGTCCTCAAGATCCTATGTTGAGTTTGAGACCCCTGATGTAGTTGATAGAGTAATGTGTTTCTGTTGTTTGTAATGTTACAAACACCTAAAACTTTTTTTTTAGATTGCCCAATGTCCACAGTGTCAGCGTAATGATACTATTAAAACAGTGGCTCCAGTGTTGCACCCTATCAAGGTCACTACAGCATGGGATGTAATAGGAATGGATTTGATGGGACCATTTCCAACCAGTTCTCAGGGGAACGTTTATGTCCTCACAATGACTGACCTCTTCTCCAAATGGGTTTTCGCCAAACCTCTGAAGTGTAAGACCGCAGTTGAGGTGGCTAAAGGGGTCTTACAAGCATTTAATGCATATGGACTGGTTGAAAGAATAATCACAGACCAGGGGAGGGAGTTTGTGAACAAGGTTATTATAATTTAGTTAAGAAGATTTTATTATTAATTTTTTTGGCTATATGTTATAAGAATCTACCATGTCTTTGATACCTTTTTGATAACAGCTAAATGAGGACATATTTACGGTATTGGGTGTGAAGCAGTGTGTCACATCATCGTACCATCCTCAGTCAAATGGGCAGGATGAGCGCACCAATCAGACTATAAAGAGGTCATTGTCAAAGTACTGCAATGACATGCAGAATGACTGAGACGAAAAACTGGAGGATGTGGTGCATGCCATCAACACCTCAAAGCAGGTGATTGGAACTGCTTAAAAAAGAAATGATTATATGCAATTGATTATTTAAATGTAATTTGTTGAAACACTTTTTTCAGGGCTCTACAAAGTATACACCATACTTTTTGATGTTTCACCGGCACCCAAAAATGCCAGAGGTTCTAAACACAAAGGTAGTATCTGAGACAGATTGCTTTGTAGAAGAGGATCCGCATATTGTAATGCCCACACGGATAGTAGAGGTGACAGCAGTACAGACAAAGGTAATTGTCTGTAGTATGAACTATAATTAAGTAATAATTCACATTAAGGTATTCTATTAACTCTGTTTATTATACAATATTTTCATAAGGTACGGGATTACATCGAAAAAGCACAGGGGAAGCAAAAGGCGGAGTACGAGTCCCGGAAAAGAAAAAATGTGAAATCATTTCACATCCACGAAGGAGAGGAGGTACTCAAAGCAAACAAAAGAAAAGAGGGGCGAAAAGGTGGATGTTTAGAGGGGAACTGGACCGGCCCTTTTCTAGTCAAAGACATTACTGAAAAAGGGGTTGCTACACTTGCAGACAAATCAGGCAACATTCTCCGCCAGAAAACCAATGTGTCCCAACTCAAACCATTCCTGCGGCGTGACATTAACCTGAATGGTGAGAAAGGCAGTGCATTACAATAGATGGTCCACTTTTTGAAGTAGATGTTTATGGCAAATTTAAAATATTACATATACAACCTTTTTCAGTGAATATTCATGATGACCATGATTCTTACTGCCTGAAGACAGACATGGCAGGAGGTGATGCATCACGCACAGGTATGCTTTATTTGATTTGCTTTTAAAAAAGTACAATAAGTAACTTTGACAAAGATTTTTGACTGATCCAAATGTGTTTACAGAAATTGAAAAAAAAAATCAGTTTTCAGTGGATCGCTTTCACATCTTGGAGCTAGAAGAGGTAAGATGTCAAATAAATGGAAGTCTGTTATATAGTATATAATATTATATATGTAAGACAATTACAAAGCATTTTTTTTTCTAGGAAATGTATATGAGAATTTTGCGTGAGGAAACCGACAGAAAACGGCCACTCATTCAGTTTCCGAGATGCCAGGCCACAGTTGAAGATTTCGAGACACTGTGTCCACAGAAAAAAAGTTTCCCATGGCTGAATGACGACGTTAGAATTTTAATTTGATAACATTTTTGAGACATATTTGTAATAGCTCTGATTAGTCCTGGTTTCCAGAAAACGTTCAAACAAAAAGCTGCAAAAGGGCCAAATTTCATCCCAAAATTTCACTGTATGCGAGTCTCTATTTGCCCCAATGGAATAAATGCTTTGCGGGATCTCCATATCTCAGCTCTGGAAGGCTCTAGAGCCTCCAATCATGCATTCATGTCTATGTCTCTGTACCCTCTAACAGAAAACAAGATTTCGAGAATATCCAAGAAACTTTTTTTTTAGACCCAAAATATCTATATAAAACCTTATAGTTTTTTTGGGTCGAAAAATTAATTTTCTCGGATATTCTCGAAACCGTGGATTCTGTTAGAGGGTGTGGAGACATAGACATGAATGCATAATTGGAGAAATTTTGGGACTCAGGCGAGCCCTCCATATCCGTGCAATGGCAGCTTATTTGTATGGTCGTTTGTACACGAACCTCCTATATGTACTTCTTATATTATTCAACAAAATTTTTATTGATATCTACTATTTCTTTTAGATTCTTGACACAAGCATTGCACAGCTCTGTGCAAATGCACAGTTGCAGATGACGTGTTGCAGCATGTGTGTGTGTTTTTGCAGAGTTCCCTCAAGCCAGTCCATCCATGGCACCCAGGTTCAACGAGCTACCTACGTTCTGCTGCGTTGCACCTTTGGGCTTGCATATCAAAGTTAAAACAGTGAGTGAAGTTCCATTGCACTAAAGACTGTGCAAATGTACAGTTGCAGATGACGTGTTGCAGCATGTGTATGTGTTTTTGCAGAGTTCCCTCAAGCCAGTCCATCCATGACACCCCAGGTTCAACGAGCTACCTACGTTCTGCTGCGTTGCACCTTTGGGCTTGCATATCAAAGTTAAAACAGTGAGTGAAGTTCCATTGCACTAAAGACGTTACAAATGCACAGTTGCAGATGACGTGTTGCAGCATGTGTATGTGTTTTTGCAGAATTCCCTCAAGCCAGTCCATCCATGACACCCCAGGTTCAACGAGCTACCTACGTTCTGCTGCGTTGCACCTTTGGGCTTGCATATCAAAGTTAAAACAGTGAGTGAAGTTCCATTGCACTAAAGACTGTGCAAATGTACAGTTGCAGATGACGTGTTGCAGCATGTGTATGTGTTTTTGCAGAGTTCCCTCAAGCCAGTCCATCCATGACACCCCAGGTTCAACGAGCTACCTACGTTCTGCTGCGTTGCACCTTTGGGCTTGCATATCAAAGTTAAAACAGTGAGTGAAGTTCCATTGCACTAAAGACTGTACAAATGCACAGTTGCAGATGACGTGTTGCAGCATGTGTGTGTGTTTTTGCAGAGTTCCCTCAAGCCAGTCCATCCATGGCACCCAGGTTCAACGAGCTACCTACGTTCTGCTGCGTTGCACCTTTGGGCTTGCATATCAAAGTTAAAACAGTGAGTGAAGTTCCATTGCACTAAAGACTGTGCAAATGTACAGTTGCAGATGACGTGTTGCAGCATGTGTGTGTGTTTTTGCAGAGTTCCCTCTGTAATATATTGGGGTAATTAACAGGTAGAGATTGCCATCTTGTGGTTCAGTATTGCAAATGCAGTAATTACTTTAATGGTTTATTTTAGAAAACGAGTTTGACTTTTCCGGAGCAAATCGGCTTCGGTAGTTGGGGAAGTCTGTATTAGGATGTTGAAGAGTAAAGACGGTTTTGAGAACTTCTCCGTTGGTTTGTTTTCTGTCCAGAACACAAAACATTACAAATGGCGACGAGGATATTAAACGAATGCCACTGCCGTACTGCACTGTAAAAGTAACCGTACACTGGTCGTGGAAAAAAGGAAAATAAGTTTTTTTTTTTTTTGGGAGGAACCAGGCACGTGTGTTTTGAGAGTTAGCAGTTAGCCTCGACGAAAAAAATCTAAAATGGCTGTGCCAGTCGGTCGCGTGGATGAATACATTGATGCGAAGGAGGATTTTGAGTCATATCTGGAACGTTTGGAACAGTGGATGTTGGCAAACGAAATCAAGGATGAAAAGAAGGTGTGTGTGTTTCTCTCGGTGATTGGGGCGGCTGCTTATAAATTGTTGAAAAATCTGGTGTCGCCGACCGTACCGAGTACTATGGAGTATTCTGATCTGGTGAGAGCACTGAGCACACATTATAAGCCAGCACCGATTGTAATCGCGGAACGTTTTCGGTTCCAAAAGTGTAATCAGAGGGAAGGGGAATCTGTCTCTGATTATGTGGTAGTTTTGAAGCAGTTATCAGCCACTTGTATGTTTGGACAGTATTTGGATGACGCGCTGAGAGATCGTTTCGTGAGTGGATTACGCTCGGATGCCGTGCAGCGCAGATTGCTATCTGAAAAGGATTTGACTTTTCCGAAAGCTTGTGAGATTGCAGTAGCAATGGAGCTGGCGTCAAAGAAATCGATGGAGTTTTCTGGACACAGCCAGGCTCATCAGGTAAATGCCTTGTCAGGGGCAGGGTTTTCTGAAAAGGGGAGAAAAGGACAGTTTAGACGACAGAAGGATAATAAAGCTCAAAGCAAAGGTCAAAAAGGAGAAAAAAGTAATTTTGGAACATCACAGACATGCTACCGATGTGGTGGAAGACACTCAGCACGTGACTGCAGATTCAAGAATGAAAAGTGTCATTCCTGCGCCAAAATTGGACACATAGCACGTGCATGTAGAAAAGGAAAAGCCATTTCTCAAACGCAGTATGTGGAAGCTGAAGGGAATACATCTAGAGAAGATGAAGAGGCTGAACTTTTTGGAGTGTATGCATTATATTCCACCTCAAGCTGTGAGAAGGGGTACACAGTGGATGTCGCATTGGGTGATAGGAGCACAACAATGCTGCTGGATACAGGGTCAGCGGTGTCAGTGATCTCAGAGGATTACTACCAGACAAATCTGAACCAATTCCTGTTAAAACCAGCCCCCAAGTTAAAGCTGAAATCGTATTCAGGCCAATGTATCGCTGTTCGAGGATACATCAAGATACCAGTGCAGTATGAATCACAGAAAGTTACTTTACCTCTTGTGGTGGTGAAAGGAAGTAGACCAGCTCTGATTGGTAGGAACTGGCTAAAGGAATTACACCTGGACTGGAAACAGATTTTCACAGTGCACAGGGTGTTCACACAGGCAGAGTGGACCCCAGGAGTCAACGAGGTGTTACAGCGCCACCAGGCCGTTTTTTCTGAGAAAAAAGGCTGCATAGAGGGTTTTAAAGCCAAAATCCGCATAAAACCAGGCACCACACCAATTCTTTGCAAAGCGCGCCCTGTTCCCTACGCATTAAAGGAAGCAGTAGAAAAAGAGTTGGACAGGTTGGAGAAAATGGAGGTGATTTCAAAGACTGAAATGAGTGAGTGGGCCTCTCCGATTGTAACTGTGCCAAAAGCAGACAAAACAATTAGGATTTGTGGTGATTACAAGGTCAGTATTAATCGGTGTATAGAAGAGCAAACATATCCACTGCCTAATACCGAAGATCTGTTTGCTACTTTAGCAGGAGGAACATCGTTCAGTAAGCTTGACCTGTCTCATGCTTACCAGCAGCTGCTGTTAGATGAGGAATCAGAGAAGTATCTGACGATTAACACTCATAAGGGCCTGTACAAATTTCATCGCCTCAGCTATGGTGTTTCTAGTGCACCTGCGATTTTTCAGTCTGTAATGGACCAGATTTTACAAGGGCTGGACCATGTGACATGTTTCCTGGATGATATTCTCATCACTGCTTCATCTGAGGAGAATCATTTGAAAAAACTGGATGAAGTGCTCACCCGTCTGGAAAATCATGGTGTTCAGGTGAAATTGTCAAAATGTCAGTTTTTTCAGAGCAGTGTGGAGTATCTGGGACATCGCATTGACCAGGATGGCCTGCACCCCACGGATGAAAAGGTGGCAGCCATAAACAAAGCGCCTGAGCCAAAAAATGTCACGGAACTGAAGTCTTTCTTAGGGCTTCTTAACTACTACAGCCGGTTCCTGCAAAATTCTTCCACCTTACTCCACCCTCTACACAACCTGTTGAGAAAAGAGGAAAAGTGGTGTTGGACTTCGGAGTGTGCTAAGGCATTTGAAGATGCAAAGCAGCTATTACAGCAAAGTAAGGTGTTGGTGCATTACAACACACGGTTGCCACTCCGGATTGCCTGTGATGCGTCACCTTATGGAGTAGGGGCGGTAATTTCCCATGTCATGGAGAACGGAGAAGAACGGCCGGTAGCTTTTGCATCAAGGACGTTAACGGAGGCTGAAAAGAAATATGCCCAAATCGAAAAAGAGGCATTGGCCATCATCTTTGGAGTTAAGAAATTCCATAAATACCTCTATGGGAGGAAGTTCACACTGATTACAGATCACAAACCGTTGTTAACTATCCTTGGACCAAAGTCAGCAGTTCCAACATTGGCAGCATTAAGGATGCAACGCTGGGCTCTCATCCTCATGGCATACAGCTATGATATTGAGTACAGGAGATCAGCTGATCATGCAAACGCTGATGCTCTGTCTCGCTTACCCACTGCCTCATTCGACAACACAGGAGAAGAGGGGGGTATTTTTTACTTCTCATACATGGAGGAACTACCAGTGGATGCGAAAGACATTGAGAGAGCTATTTTAAAAGATCCTACACTGAACAAAGTGTGGAGCTACACAATGAATGGATGGCCCAGTCATGTTCAGGAGGAAGCATTGCGGCCTTATTTCATACGCAGGCAGGAGTTGTCAGCGGAACAAGGTTGCATTCTTTGGGGCCAGCGAGTCATCATACCCCCAGGTTATCGACAGCGCTTACTGGAAGACCTTCATCATGTGCACCCAGGTATCTGCCGCATGAAAGCTCTCGCTCGCAGTTACATGTGGTGGCCTGGTTGTGATGGAGAAATTGAAGAGCTGGTGAAGGGTTGCTCTATCTGCCAAGCTGTTCAGAAAATGCCAGCAGTCGCACCTCTGCACCACTGGAGGTGGCCGGAAAGAGTGTGGCAGAGAATTCACATTGATTTTGCAGAGAAGGATAAACAGTATTTTTTGGTGGTGGTTGATAGCCATTCAAAGTGGTTAGAAGTTTTTCCCATGGCTTCCACCACATCTCAAAACACCATTGTAGTGCTGCGAAGCCTGTTCTCTGCGTATGGACTGCCAGAAGAGCTGGTATCAGATAATGGTCCACAGCTGGTGTCGAGGGAGTTTACACAGTTTCTGGAGGGAAACGGTATCAAACACATTGCTGTACCTGCATACCATCCTGCATCAAATGGAGCTGCAGAGAGGTCAGTGCAGATTTTGAAACGTACGTTGACGAAGGATGTGTTGGAAGCGGAGAAAAAGGGTTCCTTACCACTTAGTCATAGACTTGCAAATTTTTTGCTCATGTACCGCAGTACACCTCACACAGTGACTGGTCGGACTCCGGCTGAGTTATTTCTGAAGCGCCAGATTCGGACCCGTTTCAGTTTGCTGAAGCCAAAGCTTGCCAGTCGGGTTGAAGAGAAACAAGCTGCACAGAAACGTCATCATGACAGTGGTGGTTCATGTCTTCGTTTTTTTCAGGATGGAGAAGCTGTCCGTGTCCGAAATTTCAGGGGAGGAGTAGAGAAATGGATGCAGGCAAAAGTGCTGAAAAGACTGGGAGCTGTCACATACATGGTACAGGAGGGACAGAGGCAACGCACAGTGCATGTCGACCACATGTTGCCATGGCGAGAAAAGGGTGAACAAATAAAAACTGTTTTGCTTTCACCAGTGGTTGAGAATGTACAACCAGTTACCAAGGACTGTGTTTGTCCAGCTGTTGTCCCCAGTACACCAGTGAAGCCAGCGCCGCCTACGGTTCTCATTACTCCAGCTGAACCGGTTGTCGATGTGTCACCATCGCACACAGAAATCAAGAGCTCACCTGAGAAACGGAGGTACCCAGAGAGGGTCCGGGTTCCACCTAAAAAACTGGACTTATAACTGGCAGTATGTCGTATGGAAAAGCTATTTTGATCCAGTAAATGTTAAGCTGCAAAGTGATTTTTTGTTGTTGTGCAAATAGAATGTTTTTTTTGCAAAATTTAGAAACTGTTCAGGGCAGTAGTTTTTTTTTTGGGTTGAGTAACATGAAAGATTAGTAGTTGGTTATTATTGCTAAACTAAAAGGGGAGGAGTGTAATATATTGGGGTAATTAACAGGTAGAGATTGCCATCTTGTGGTTCAGTATTGCAAATGCAGTAATTACTTTAATGGTTTATTTTAGAAAACGAGTTTGACTTTTCCGGAGCAAATCGGCTTCGGTAGTTGGGGAAGTCTGTATTAGGATGTTGAAGAGTAAAGACGGTTTTGAGAACTTCTCCGTTGGTTTGTTTTCTGTCCAGAACACAAAACATTACACCCTCAAGCCAGTCCATGACACCTCCTCGCCTACCAGGTCACGACCCCACCATCTAAAGGGGAAATTGACTGACTGCATCATCTAGGCCTTAGGATGGTTCCACAAAGAATTGACTGCATATACAACATGAATTTACTTCAAACTAAAGATTTGACTTTTCATACAGCAAAAGACACTGCATCTATTTGTCTCATTAGTTCTCAAAAAACTTTAACCTTACAGTTCATTAAATATTTAAACACAGCTAACTCAACATTAATTGTTTTTAAATCAATGTATAGCCAGAGAACTATCACAAAAGTATTTAGGAAAGTATAGGACATTCAAAAGTATTTCTGTTTAAAGCTGTTGTGTATTTTAAAAAGCTCTATAAATGTCCTAGTTTTGTGTTAATAAAAATGTAATATATTACATCTCATAATTCAGTTGAATTCATTATGTATTGTATTGTGTAATTTAATTAAATTTGTATACAAGTTTTGGTTCACTAATTTTATTACATGTTATTGTGTTGTATGATGTTCTGTATTAAGATTAAATTATGTCATAAATCATAATGCATTAGTACACAAATGACATGCTTGTAATAAAAAAAAGCATATTGTGCCCTATTGCTTAATAACAAATAACTTTGTCACAAAACATACTTAAAAATGGTATTTCTTTAAAATAAAAGATTATTATATGAATTAAGGGGTTTGATTACATTAAGATTTGTGATTCCATGTTATTATACTGTTCTTTATATCTTTAAAATAAAATATTATTATATGAATTAAGGGGTTTGATTACATTAACATTTGTGATTCCATGTTATTATACTGTTCTTTAGTTAAGGCTTGACAACCAATTAAATATTTATACCCACAAAACATAGCTAGCATTCTGTAATTTATTTAAATGTCTAAACTGTTAATAAGAAAATAGTAATATACACAAATAAACATTATGTTATGGCTCTTTTAATAAATAAAAGTGTACCTGTAACATATTGTGCCGATTATTGCGATAAAAAATAATGACATAATTATAATTGCACTAATAGGCTAACTGCTGTGAATACGGTAAGGCAGTATCAGTGCAGTATAAGCTCAGGTAAAGCTCATAGCACGATCATCGGATAACGTTAGCTGTATACTATGCTACTATCTAAGCTAACTAAAAAACACACTAACAACGAGAAATGTTTAATTTCACAATCTATAGCTTCGGTTAAATACTAGTATGTGAAACGTATAATTTAAAATACATTAAATACATTAATGACTCGTTATACCGTAGTACGTCTTCTATAATAAAGTGATTTTGTATGATTTGTAACCAGGCACCAAAGCGATTACCTATTAAACGTGCTTTGAACCAAAGCCCGTCTACGGAAAGGCTGGCCACTCCCTATTAAGTCCTATTGTATCGAATTTTGGTTGTAGTTCCACCAGAGTTCCACTGGGGGCGATCGTCTGAGTGCAGAATGAATGGGAGTCTATGGAGCTAAACGGCTAAATATGTCTCTTTCACCCAATTGCCGTTGAGAAATCTCAGATTTGAATGTAGGTTTTGCAAGTTCAACATGGGTTATAGGTCGAAAGTTGAATAAACGAGTACTTATGTCCTTTCGATTTCTTACAGGATGGGTTGTTGTTGCCCATAACACGCTAGCATTCTGCTAATGGATGCTGATTGTATGACGTCATTGACCTTTTAAAATACTTTTTAAAGCAAATAAGTGACTCTAAAAAATCTAACACCCAGCAATCTGTCATTTCTTTGCATCTCCTTTCGAAAACAACATTCAAATTACTAGACAAAAAATTATATCCTGAGAAAAGTGGATTTTGAGGGGTATAGCTCCATAGACATCCATTCATTCTGCACTCGTCCTGTGAGCGCCCTCATATGGAATCAGAGTGGAACTGCCATAGACATTATAAATACATAGACGCCCTATTGGCCGCTGGAGCGCACGTCAACGGCACCGACCATATTGGGGATGGCAACTTTCCCATACCTCTCATACCGGGAATTGAGAAAAATGCCAGTTTCGTGTGCTAATTGGGGCTGTACAAATCGCCACACAATTAAAAACAGGTCTCGAGGAACTACCTTTAACAAGCAAGACTGAACATTTGTTTCTGGTTGTATTTGATCATGATATAATTAGTAATAGTAACGTTCAGAGGAGAAATGCCGCGAAATTTAAAAATACTGCTGTTATTGTGTCACGAAATGTAGTATTAATAGTTGTTCAGTCGACAATGTAGTTGTTTAAAGCTCAAATCTGTGGTTTATTTATAAAGATAGCGCCTATTTAAAGATTTGATCTGACGTTTTCAGCGAGTGAGACCCATGAGATCAGCGGGTGCTCAGCGCTCATGTACCCGCCTGGAACAGCCTCACCTCGGCTTGTGCTTCTGACGTGTGCCGCTGGCGGATGTCTCTAGTCTAGTGGTTAAACATGAGATAATTCGTCTTCTGTATCCACAACTTTCCCGAACTTTGACCTTTCCATGAATCGCTATGGTAACGTAGAATGCTTAGAACAAGCCGGTAACAAACTTCCTGTTTACATTAGCCTGTAGCTGCTGCTATCAGGTAAACGCTATTAGTATTTAGGAGTAGAAGTGCTATACTCTTACAACAACGCCGCTGGCAAAATGAGCACATCTCACAGATGGTCCCATGGACCTGACTATCTTACGAGAACTGGCGATAGAACAGTTAAAGTGCCCCATCCGTCTACCTTAACGGAATGGGTAGACGATATGAAATTGTGGCCAGACGCTAGCTATGTGGATATCGTTAACTATTTCGTGCTTAGTGAGGGTGTTGATGGTGAGACACTACGAAATTATAAGAGCACAGAGGCTTACAACTATCTACACAGCAACAAAATTGGAAAAATACTGTGTACAAAATACAACGAGTTCATCTTCCTTAAGGCTGAGGTCGAGCCGAGTCAGAGCATCAACAAGCCCAAACAACTTGCTTGGATAATGACGAGGCCGATTGGTATAATCGAAACAGTCGGCTGTTCATGCATTGCAGGGCTAGGAAAATCTTGTAGCCATGCAGCAGCTGTCATTTGGAAGGTAGGTATAGGCTGTTAGAGCGATCTTGCTACACATTAAATCTGTAAATTATTGAAAACAATAAAGAATACCCCTTACAAAAACAGCTTAACTGCAGTTTTTATTCTAAGTAAAGTGCAGGACAATGTCTGTGTCCGAAATATTGAATTTATGCAGTAGCCTACTGTAGTGTGCAATGCCGTTAATGTACAAAAATGTCATCAACATTATGTTATGGCTGATTCAGGTCCAGAATGCAGTGGTTAGTGGAAAGACAGGGCTTGCATGTACTGACACACAGCGGAGATGGAATGAAGGAACATCCAAGAACCTTCAGCCCAAGCGTCTGAGCCAGATTCATTTTAGGCACCACAAGGCAGAGGATGAGTATGAGGAAGAGACTAGGGCAGTTGGCAGTCAGCTCCCAAACACACCACAGTATCAGTCCCACAAAGACTTTAGAGAGAGTGTGGACAAATCTCTAACAAAACCTCTATTTCTTCTCAAGAATACACTACTGGAAAAGTGTTACAATGCCACTCCATCAGCAGAACAAAAGGGGAGTTCAAAAGAACAGGGAACCATCAATGATTTAACAATTTTGTCACATCAAAATCATGACAATTACAAAAATTCTACCAGGCTTATGTTAGTATGGATGGCAAACAAGCTGATACACTAGAACTTGAGACGAGGGGGCAGAGTGCATCTGATCTGTGGCACAGTTCTAGGAAACTTAGAATCACAGCCAGTTCAGCAAAGAAGGTGCCTGTACGTGCAGGCACAAATAGTGAAAAGTTTTTGTGTGAGCACTTTTACTCCAGCTTTCGTGGTAACTATGCCACTAATTATGGGAAAGAAAAAGAAGAAACAGCTTGCAACCAATTGAAAGAACAGGGAATGAACATAACACACACAGGCACAATTGTATGTGGGGCAGAGCCATGGTTATCAGCAAGTCCGGATGGAATCATCAACTCCTGTGAGCTCTTAGAGATTAAATGCCCCGTCCCAAATAAAAATCACCAGACACTCAGTGAACTGTTATCTCAGAGATTCAGTGATTTTAAGGTAGTGGATGGAAAACTTGAGGTTCAGAAAACTGGTAGCCGGGGCTATTACATGCAAGTCCAACTAGGAATGTTTTGCACAGGTCTCAAGACAGCCAGACTGATGATCTGGACACCAGATGAGAGTTTGGTATTTAGTGTACCATTTGATGAGCTGTTTGTCACGGAACAGGTGAAACGGTTGAGAGCATTCTACTTCTCATCCATGCTGCCTCAACTTGATGAATTTGCTGCGGGGCGGCTTAAGTTTGATGGGAGATACACTGAAATTGTGAGGAAAATTTAAAGAGAGAGTAAGGAAAGACAAATGTGACCAAGTGCCATTGTTAGTGCCCACTGTTGAAAATAATTCAATTTACAGCAATGAAATGTTAATTCATGTTTATTACAACTCACTTAATTCCATGTTGATAAAAAAATAATCAAATGTATACTGACAATGTCTGACATGGACAACATTTCAACAATTACAAATATTAAATGTGATTTTATTACCTCTACATTACAATTCTGGAGTTCATTTGAAGCTGCACTGAACTCTCCCCGTTAGTTTTTTTTTTTTTAAATGCATGAAGTGACCTATTGTTCGCCGTCACGAATGAGATCACCCCGCAAATTCACAAGGGCAGAACATATACGTAGAATTTTGTCTACTTTTGGGACCAGGGAAATAGGCACTACTTGTGATAAGATTTTAAACACCTTTAGGCGTCTGATGGCCCTTTCCACGTGTATTCTAACATTTGCAATTCTTCTAGTGGAAGTGACCTGTTCTTCAGTGAGTTGTGCACCTTTTTTTGTGAACGAGGGTATGACTAGGTTAACTTTCCTTTCGAAGAGTATGTCTCTAATTGTGAATCCACGGTCTGCCATGACCTCATCACCCGGTTGTAAGTACTCCAGAATCCCAGAGTCCATAGTAATAAACTTGTCACTACAGCGTCCACCATAAGCTGCAGAGACAAACATTATCAATCCACATGGAGCAATACTTACAAGGTACTTAACTGTATTATGGGAATAATAATGGCTATAGGACTCTCCTCTTGAGTCTAGGTTTTTTGGTTTTTGTAACAGGCTTTCGCTACAATCCAAAATGCATGTTGTGTTGGGGTATTTAGTTTTAAAAGCTTGTGGCATAGTCGCCCGAATAGTTTCCCGAGGAAGCCAAGGGATGAGGTTTCTTGTAACTTCCTCCAATTTGTCAATCCAGTAAGATATAATCTTACTTGACAAGCTCTCTGATATGAAGAACCGTCTGCTCAGATCACCAATCATGAGGTTCAATCTTAATTTCATTAATGTTAGGAGGACTTGGTCTCTTACAGACATTTTAAAAGACCCCGCAAACTGTTGTAAGGAATGCTCAAAGGTTCATAAGCTTTTTAGTCAATTTTAATTTCGGGGAAGAATATTCAACAGTTATTAATCTATGATCAACAAATTATCGAATATAGTCTGAACCGAGTCCTTACGTACATAAATAACCCACGAGGGGTTATACAGCACACGTCTGATTCGGTTATGTATATAACAATTAAACACAACGAATTTATGATTAATTAGGAATATACATCCTACACAGACCGATGGCTGTTGATCTTTAAAATTACCAAAGCAATTGAAACCCCCTTTCTCAGTCAGCACGTCCGCCGTGCTGTTCGGTTGAAAGTTATCAATAGCTTGTGGCCTATTTTAGCTTAACTTTACTGACACTGTTTAGTGCACTTAACAATATCAGATTGTAGCGTTTAGGATCTTTTATATTAAAGCGGCTTTGTTATGTGGTCAACAACAACAGAGGCAATAAGGTATAACTGAGGTTTTTAATAACAAAACTACACTACTGGTAAAACAAAGATATAGATAAACAAAGTAAACTAAAACAAATAATAAAAGAAATGTAGAAACATAAGGAAAACACAATTGCTAGCACAATTAGACCCTCAGAGACAGCCACAGGATACACACTTTAACGCGTCTAAATTTGAGATGGAACACTTGCATTCAGACCTGTTTTTGTGTAGGAGAGAGCGTGCGGCGTCCTGGAGATGGAAGGCGGACTTCTTTGATACTTCCGAGCGTGGATGTTTCGCGGGAAATTCAAACGTCCTAAAACAGTTCTGTATGCGCAAAGGCAGTCTTATCACCGGGATGCTGGAAGACTGACGAAACACACGTGGGTAACTCGGTCGGAGGACGAGAACCACATGGAGAACAGACTAGCTATACGCAAAATGAAACAAAGACAAACTAAAAACATGAACAAAAGAAAACACACGAAGGTTACATCTGGGAGCAGGATACACAGCGCAAGACTGAGGGAATGAACTGCTGCACGGCTTTTTACCGGGAAGAGTCCACGCCCACTTTGGAGAGAACTCTCCAATGATCCTTTCTCGCTTTGGCGGGGTTCCGTGGCCTTTGTCTTGTCGGAACGCCCAACTTTTTCGGATTTATGGCCGTTATGAATATGGTCAAAAACATTACAGAGATGGAAAAACATAGCAGAGTACATTTTAACGGAACCTCGTTTGTATGGTTAGTTAGACCACGTTGGGAGCTTTCATTTGCTATCATGAAAGACGTGTTTGACGCACATACAAGTGAATATATGCTCTTAGGCTCTTTATACAGGCCCTTAGAGTTTTAACTACACAACTAACAATCTTAACTGGCATGATACACAAAAAGGGATATACCAGAATACAGGAATATATCATATTTCTCTTAGAATCACCCATTTCTCTGGGTTTTCCCTAAGGAATGCATCGGCGCGTGTCCATAGGTGTGTGTGTGTGCGTGTATCCGTGGTTGCGAGCGTGGATATGTGTGTGCGTTTTCATTTCACACATCTGGCTTCGTTCTCTCCGCAGAGATGGGTGTTAAGTGATAGCAATCTGTTTGACCAACCTAGGTCCGAATTTTTATGGCCATTTGTGTAAACCATCTCTTATCCTAAAGGTGTCAATAGGCGAGCTCTTATCCAGACCCAGTGTCGCCAGAGGGTGATTTGCCTCGAATGACCAAGGAGAAGATTAAGCTTATTTCAAAAAGGAAAACATATACTTGTGATTATACATTTCACGATATTGATATACAGCTTAATAGATAGATCAGATTGGGAGGATTGGAACGATATCAAACATCACACGTCACAGACATAATACTGCAGAGTTACCTCTTAACGCATACGTACAGGCATTTTATAATTCTCTTACACGCATGATGACATTCTTAGGACACGTTTACACATTACAGCTCTCCTACATGTATTTCGACACATCGGATATGTTTTAGTAACAATTTAATATATGAAAAGTCATGTTTCCTGCATGTGTGTTTGGGTGGATGTGTATCGAGCACATGTGGTGAGAGGAGACAATGGAAACATCTGTTTTTCGCTTCTCCCGCCCGATTTCCGCCAGGGGGGAGTAAATCAAGGCCGGTTTGTTGTCTTAGGAGTGAGAATTCGCTGTTTGTAACGATATTCAAGACATTCATCAACATAAATGACCAAGAAGGGCAATCTCGTCGCAGACTTTGAGACGCCTGGTTTGGTTAAGAGAAGTCCGTATCAGTTGACCACATGGTCGTTGGAATGTGGTTAGTTAAGGCTCTTTGTTCTTGCGAGTTAATGATTTAATAAAAGAGAATTAATGATTGTCCGTCCAATCTCTACAGTCCCCCCTTTTCGGGAGATGACGTCTCTGGGGAGACATCGTCTGCCGACAATCATTGCATGGGAAGATGGAAGGTGAATCATGAATTCGGGTAGC
This sequence comes from Semotilus atromaculatus, assembly GCA_031834385.1. NCBI lineage: Eukaryota > Metazoa > Chordata > Actinopteri > Cypriniformes > Leuciscidae > Semotilus > Semotilus atromaculatus. The sequence goes on from JAULUF010000014.1 coordinate 14,160,511, forward strand.
AGGTGATTATCAGGGCTGAGGGCTTAACTCAATGAGGTCGCTGGCAGCCTCTAGCGTGTTACTCTCTTTCCGGGGGTTTCGCCGGAAGCCTCCGGACACGGCTTTTGTAAGCCTGACGTTAGATTCTCGCATTTCATTGAGTCGCCGGTACAGGAGGAAAGCCACGCCCAGTGTTAGGATGTGGCCGACTACCATAGAGAGGCACAGCGCCGTGTCGGCGGCGGTCCAGGCTCGGACAACAGGTGAGGCAGTCAGGGTGGGCTGCCGAGACAAAGCTTGTAGTGCGGAGTCGAGAGGAGCGATGTCAATGAGTTGTGACCCCCCTGTCTCAATTTCCAGTTCCAGTTCTGGACCCAGGGTGAAGTTGTGGTCCTTGAAGAAGGAGGGGATTTCTAGTTCTGTTTCGTACTCGTGGCTCGGGAGATGATACAATGCCAGATCATCTACGTGGAGGATGGCCCCTTTAGGTACTTGAATCCACATGCTTTGGTTGAGCAGGCTGACACGGGTGGCGGTCATCTTTTCAAGTTGGTTTAGCATGTGCCTGACATCGGCCTCCGCGTGGGCAAGGGAATCCTCTGTCCATCGGGCACCGGCCCAGCTGTACTGGGCTACTGCGCTGGGGTAGTGTGCTCTGTAGACGTTGCGGGGATCGAGTCGGACATACACCTTCTGGGTGTGGGTCCGACAGTTGGTTATCAAGAGACCTGGTTGCTCCCTCAACACGATGCCTGACGCCGGGCCTGTTGCGATGACATCAGGTGGCGGTTGCCCTCTGGTCGACTGAAGGCACAGGATGGCGAACCACAGCAGCATCCTAGTAGAGGTAAAAGGGAGACGTGGAGAGAAAGGGGGAGAGAGAGAGAGAGGCAGTGTGTCAGCGAGAGTTGTCATTGGTTTGGCAGGACAGTCTTTTCGCTCCTAGGATGGTAATCAGGTTAGTTTGCATTGGCCCCTCCCCGCCTTTCTCTGCCAGCAGCCGAATGTCTTTTAATTTGGTTGCGGTGGACCCATTTGAGCACTGGGTCTTTCTGTCCCCGACTCAATTGGATTCGGTACGCCACCGGAGAAAGTTTATCAACAATTTCGTGCGGTCCTGTCCAATGGGGCAGGAATTTCTTGGACAGCCGATGGGAGGCTGTGTGTGATGGCTGTGCGAAGCTGTAATACCAGACTCTGTCACCCACGGCTAATTCCTGGTGTGACGCTTTCCGGTCATAGTATGCTTTCTGGCCCTCGGCACTTTTTTGAAGCTGTTGTTGGGCGAAAGCAAAGGTTGCTTTCAGATGCCGGTGCAGCTCATCGAGGTACTGGTGAGTGGTGCAGGCTGTGATGAGACTGGAGTCTCCTGGCTGATACAACAGGTGCAGCGGCAGTGTCATCTGTCGTCCCGTCATTAGTTCAAAGGGAGACACCTGAGTTGAGTCTTGTGGAGTGGCCCTGAGGGCCATTAGCACCAGCGGGAGTTTCACATCCCAGTCTTTCTGGTTGGCGGCCACATACTTTTTCAGCATACTGACCACAGTCCTATTCGTCCGTTCAACTTGGCCTGATGAGATCGGATGATGGCTCACGTGTAGTTGAACTTGGACCCCCAGGAGTTTCCAGATCTGCTGCATAATCTCAGCTGTAAAGTGGGTACCTCTGTCTGAGTTGACACTCATTGGCAATCCGAATCTGGAGAAGATGTGGTTCATCAGGAGGTATGCCGTGGTCTGAGAGGTGTCGTTGGGTGCTGGAAGACACTCAACCCATTTTGTAAACTGGCACACGACTGTGAGGAAGTACTTGTTGCCCCTTGTTGACCTGGGCAGAGGCCCTACCCAGTCGATTTGGAGGTCTGACCACGGGAATGTGACTCTCCTGCGTTGTAGCGGAGCTCTGTGGTTTGGATTTGCAGGTTGGAACTGGCAGCAAATTAGGCATTCTTTGACATATTCCGCCACATGTTCTTGCATGCGGGGCCAATATGCCACTTGCTTCAGTGTCTTATAAGTGGCTCTGGTGCCGTGGTGGCCAGCACATGGCGCGTCGTGGGCGTATATTAACATGACCCCCCTTAGGCACTGTGGCACCACAAGCCTTGGCGCTGTGTTGTCATCAGGTGCATACCACAGAATGTTGTCTATCACACGCAACATGTGCTTGATGTCATGCAGGCGTTTGAGACATGAGTCGTCAGCGAGGTCAGACGGTGTGAGTGGGTGGTTGGAGGGGTCAGAGAGGTGGTTTAGAAAAGTCTTTATGGACGTGTCAGAGGCTTGCATGTCCGCTATGTCATTGTTTGAAATCTGCGGAGTCAGAGTGAGAGGCTGAGAGGTGGGCAGAGCGGCAGGAAGAGTTCGTTTGCTGCGGGTTAGCACTGCCACATCAAAGGCTGGTGGTTGGGCTGGAGGTGACCATAGATTACCGTGCAGTGCGCCAGTCTTGGCAAGGGCATCGGTTTGGTCATTTAGGTCCTTGTCGAGGCCCGGTTGTTTGGAGTGTCCTTTCACCTTCTTCCAGTAGACAATCATGTCGTGTTGTGTAGTCAGGTCATCACATGCTTGAAACAAGTGTTGGTGTTTGACAGGCTTGCCGTTTGAAGTCTTAAAGCCATTTTGTTTCCAACCTGGAAGGTGGCATGTGAAACTTAGTCTGGCATAGTTCGAGTCTGTGCAGATAAGGAGTTCTTTGATGTTATGGGTCGCTGCGATTTGCATAGTTATTAGAATGGCTGCCACCTCAGCATATTGTGACGACTGAGGTCCCAGCTTGAAGTGTTGTGGTTGGCAAGGCAGATCATTTACCCATAACACACCCGCACCTGCTTGGCGGATGCCCTCTTGGTTGAAGGAGCATCCATCGACGTAGGCTGTGGGCATACCTTGGCACGTATTGTCGTCGAAGTATCTGTGACATGTCTGTTGTGGTGGTCCTTCCACAGTAGCTGTTGCAGGTGGTGCGTTATCAGAGCAGTTCTGGCAGGCAGCCAGGCCGTTGCCTAGTGCTGACTTGTGGTTCTGAGCATATCTTGCTTCAACGTTGCGTCCCTGGAGGGCCATCAACCACGTGGCGATGCGGGAATTGGTGACCACGCCATCACGTATGCGTTGGCTGTTGAGGAACATGACAGGCTGGTGACAAGTCTCTATGATAACTTTCTGAGCTCCAATATAGTTGGAGAATCTTTGAATGGCCCATACAGTGCAAAACAGTGCTTTTTCACAGTCTGAGAATTTAGTCTCTGGTGGGAGGAGTGTCTTGCTGGCATACGCAACTACTCTTTTGTCTTGATCGTGTCGTTGGTACAGGCCAGCGCTGAGACAGTGGTTGGAGAATCCAGCTTCTAAGTAGAATTCTCTTTGTGGGTCGGGGTATGTCAGACATGGAGCTGTGCACAGGTGACGTTTCAGCTCAGACATGGCATCGTCCTGGACGGTTGTCCAGACGAATGGGCAGTCTTTTTTCAGCAGGGCAGTCAGAGGCTTTGCAATGTCTGAATAGCTTTCGATGAACTGCCGTGAGTAGTTGCACACTCCCAGAAAACTTCTCAGTTCTGAGACGTTGGTGGGTGGTTTGATGTTTTGAACAGCTTGAATGCGGCTGGACTGTGGTTCGATGCCCTGTGACCCGATCAGTAGTCCCACGTAGTTGACCTTGGTTCGACACCATTGTCCTTTGTGGAGGGCGATCTTAGCGCCTGCAGCGGATAACTGGTTCAAAACATAGTCTATTTCTTTCAGGTGATCGGTTACTGTTGTGCTCTTCATCAGCACGTCGTCTACATAGATGAGATTTCCTCTCATTCTTGCATCGGGGCATGCTTTGTTTAGGAAGATGTTAAACTCAGCGGGTGAGTTAGCATAGCCGAATGGACACCTGGTGAAAGTGAATTGTCTGTTACCGAACGTGAAAGCTAGCTTGTGCTGGTCTTCTGGATGCACTGGTATGGTCCAGAATCCCGAGGCCACATCAAGTGTAGAGAAGATGGTGGCCCCCCTGATTCTGGGTATTTCCTGCTCCAGCTGGGTCATGGGCCATCGTGACAGTGGCACCTGTTGATTCAGTTTCCTGTAGTCGATGGTGGGTCGCCACTTGCCGTTTGGTTTGATTACCGGCCAGATAGGAGCAGAATAGGTGCTGTTGCATGGGCGAATTACACCTTTTTCAAGCATAGAGTCAATGATTTCTTGCACTGGTTCGTGTGAGGCGATGGGGATCTTGTACTGCCTGACGAAGGTGGGAGGAGCCTTAGGGTGCGTTGGGATGCGCACGGTGTGCAGGTGGGTGAGACCACAATCTAAAGAGTCTTTGGCAAATGACGCTTTGAATTTGTAAAGGACTTGTCTGAGTCTTTGTAGATCTGCGTCCTCTTTAATTGCATCGGCGTCTTTTAAAATTTGCTGAGCTTGGGACTCAAATCCAGGATATGGCTCCTCTGTGGGTGAGTCGCCTGTTGTGTTTGCAGGTGTAGGTGCAGCTGTTTCATCAGTCTCGTATGCAGGTTCTTTGGAAACTGTGTATACGGCAAGGTGTTGGTCCTCCGTCAGTTCCGTTCTGCATACTTGATCTTTGTCCATCGGCATGACTGAGGCGATGGAGATGGTTTTGAAGGGCGCTGTGCGAAGTGTGTCGTCTGTGTACCCTTCGGGTGTCATTGAAGCTGGAATGGGCCCAATGACTGGCAAAGTCAGTTCAAAATCAGGAAAGTCATGGCTCACTAGCCATCCTAGCCGATAGGCTTTTGGAATTGTGATGTCCACTGCTATGCAGTTGTTGAAAAGGATGTAGACTGCCCGAGATGATACTTCAGTGAGGGGTGTGGCCTCAAGTGTGAGGCCAAGTTCAACACATTCGGGTGAAGGTTGAAAGAAACCCAGTGTGTTGTTAAAATTTTGGCCTCGTCGTATGTTGAGCCTTACAGTGACCCCTTTGGTGTAAGCAGGTACCACAGTTTCCTGTTCGCTGATTAGGGTGCAAACCTCTGGAATGGTTTGGCCTGACAGAAGATTGTCAGTGTGTGTATGAACAACAGCTGGCTGTAAAGTCAGTGGGGCCCACAGTACCTCATTAATAAAATCCACATGAGCCTGGAGGCGAATCAGAACGTCTGCTCCAATGTAGACATCGTGGGGCAGGTCCGGAAGGACCAAGAAGTAATGGGTCAGGCACCGCTGGTTCCAGTTCAAGTTCAAAGCGCAGATACCTTTTGCCGTCACCAGGTTTGGTGGGCATGAGTTCAGAAGGAAACGTGTGCGCTTGCTTGCATAAGGAAGGTCTGGTGTGACTTTAATTAGCTCGTTGAAAAGTGATAGGCTTATGGCAGAGTTGTCTGCACATATTGCGAGTACAATGTCTGTAGTGGTGATACCATTCAGCTGCAAGTTGTCGTTGACCTTGGGGCAGAAAGGCTCAGAGTCTTTGGTAAGTTGAAACGTGCAGAGTAACGAACTTGAATCTCGCTCAGGTGCTGAGTCTGTATCCCCGTGGCTGGTGGCGAAAGTTCCCGTGACCTTGGTGGCCTGACAGCCTGGCTCCGTTGACCTGGGTGGCTGACAGGGGAGAGGTTCTCGCACTTGAGCCCAAATTTTCAGCTGTCTGAAGTCCAGCAGGGGCTCGAAGCGGTCTAGCAGATCTTTGCCGATAAGGAGGGGATACGTGTCCACCGGTGAGATGTATATCGGGTGGATCAAAGTCATGGGGCCAATTGTTAGTTGAATGGGAGCTATTTGTTCAAGCCGGATGTCAGTTTGGCTGTATGATTGCACATTCAGCCCACAAGTCTGAGATTTTAGAGTTCTGTTCTGCCTGTTAGCTTCAAATCTGAGTCTTTCAAAGAGTTCGGCTGATATCAAAGTGAGGTCCGATCCGGTGTCCACCAGAGCCTCGAGCTTCACTTCACTTTCCAGTGTGATAGAAAGATAAAGCTTGCGTGCTAGCCCTTTTTCGACCATGTTCCCCAGGAGTTTTAGTGTCGGGGCTTGTGTGGTGACCGATAAACAGTCAGGGTCAGTGTCTTGGGATTCGTTGCAGAGGCACACAACCAAAACAGCACTTTCTGGTATCTCAGGGGTTTGCTCGCTGGTGTGATGGGTTGGGTTGTCCGCTTCTGGATGTGCGGTTGTCAACAGCACTGAGTGGGTGTCATTATTACTTTGTGTTGTGACAGCTGGCTCTGTGGCCTGTGTCAGGAGAACAGTGTTCGGGGTGCTTGGTTCAGTAGGAGGGCTGTCAGGAAGGGTCTTAGTCCTTACCCTTAGTCATGAGGAACCAGGCTTGTCCTCTTTGTCAGTTTTCTTGTGAAGAAGCTCTTTCAGGATTTTCAGGATCTCTGCGGTCTCTGCCGTGGACTCACTGTTTTCTTTGGCGGCAGGCTCGGATTTGGACTTGAACTTGCTTGGGGCCTGCCGAGAGGGGTTTCGCTGCGGGCTGCCTGGACTAGGCGTTCTCGTCGCTGGAGTTCGGCTCCGTCTGGGCCGTCGGCTGGCTTCCCACGTGGCTCCCCCCTTTTGGTTGTGGGGGGGCCGTGGGTTGCCGTATGGTCTTTCAGAGCGCCCGCTCTGGTGCTTAGGACGAGCGCCGTCGCGGTTGCGTTGCCCTCTGCTGGCTTGAAACGGTCTTGACTCGTTATTAGAAAGTCTGTTAGTGTGGTGTTGTTGGGCGCCCTCTAGGGCCAGCTCTGAGTGCTGATTGGTGATAGGGCAGATAGAGGGAGTTTTTACAGTCTTTTCAGAAACAATTTTCTGCTTGATGAACGCCTTGTGGGCTAAGTCTCTCAGTTGTTGGGTAGTCATGGTGCGAGGACAGGCCAGGACCCCTAAGTGATGGCTCACAGTGGGATGCAGGTTTCGGAGGAACAAAGTTCGGAAGTTAAAGTCTTCCTCCATCCCCGGATCATTCCGGGCACCGAAGTAGGCTTGTCGGATGCGATTATAAAAAGCCTGGGGAGTTTCCAGTCGTGCCTGCTTGAGGTTCATCGCGGTGATGAGTCCTTGATCTGTTTCCGGATCAGAAAATTCCCTGATGAACGCCTGTCGCAGTTGCTGGTAGTCCGACTTGACAGTATCTGGTTGGCGATCCAGAAAACTGCGTACGTCCCGGCTAGACGTAATTCGAAGCAGGTATAATCTGTCCCAAGGGGTCACATGGGGAACAGTGCACAAGTGGAAGTCAATGTCTTTCAGGTAGGCATGCACATCGTGGCCTCCTGCAGGGTTTGGGGTGAAGGTAGGAATGTTCCTGGCCAGCTTGTCAAGTTCTTTAAGCGCCATGCCGTAGTAAGTGGCAGGGGTTTGCTGGGAAGCCCCTCCTTTTCCTGAGGGCGAGGGCTCTTGTAGGCTGTCCGTTGATGTCTGGGACGGTGGACGTTCGTTTCCCTTCACAGTTCTTTGTTCTTGGCTGAAGTGTGCGGACTGACCGGTCAGGGGAAACTTTGTAGTGTGCGTCTCCCTTTCCCGGTCACTCTGCAGTTTATAGGAGTGTTTTAACTCACGGTGGACCAAGTCAAGCTCATTTTTATAAAGGTCTCTTTGCTGTATAAGTTCATTGATTTCAGCTCTGGCCGCTTTTAAATGTTTCTCACAGGCTTTGGTCTTTGCGTCTCTTTCTTTTAGTTCAGCCTCTGCTCTTGCAAGCAGAGCGTCACCTTGATGCAGTTTTTCGGTGAGTGTCTCTCTGGCTTTTCTTTCTTTCAGTTCCTTTTGGTTGGTGTCTAGACGAAGGCTTTCCAGAGCATTTTGAAGTTTTTCTACTTCCTTCTGTAGCTCTGGGTCCGTTTCCTCGTCGTCGTCCTCCTCGTTCTCGAGTAGTAGCTGATCAAGCCGACTCTGGGTTTCTGCTTGGTCGCGCCGGGCCTCCTCCGCTTGGAGTCGCAGAGTTGCCGTCTCCTGTTCCAGGTCGATGGCATTTCTTTCGTGAAGGCGGGCTTGTGCGACGAGCGTGTGGGCCAGGTTTCCCACGATTCGGGCCCATTCTTTGTGGTTGTAGCTCTGAGTTGGGTCATGCCTCATCAGCAGGTCCAGGTCTGCGTCCAGCTGCGCCTGGTTCCGGGGCTCGGAGTCGCCGGTATCCTTGGGCAGGAAGGTGGCTGTCATGGCACTCAACCATGTCTCGAGGCTGTCCCAGTGGGCTGCTGGGCTGGGAGACCGGGACATGCTGGCTTACTGTAGGGCGAAACGGAGCACAACACACACAAACACAAACAGACCAAATGCAGGTTCGATCTATAATTTATGCGCTATACCTTTAATACGGCGATGCCGTTTACAGGAATTTCGACTAACTGATGCAGACAGTTAGGCAGTTTAGGCAGGGACAAATTGTTTAGGTCAGCGCAGGGCCGAAATAAAGATTTTGACAGGGCCGGAGCCTAGTAGGTCACGGTTAACGCTAATGGCTCGGTTGTCAATCTGTTATTTAGCTTTCCGGGGGTGTCTCTGTGGGCTTTGTCTCTGGGTGATCTGAAAGGCACAGTTCACACAGAATAGAGAGAATTAACAGAAGAATAGCAGGATAAACTTAAAGTAAGGTTAGACAATAGAAATGAATGGGTCTGCAGAGCCAGAGTGAAATAATAGCACAGAAAGTGTTAATCTGTTACTAAAAGGGCTGGACACGACTATGTGTGGTTTTCTGAGAAAAGGATGGCCACAGTTAAATGTCACGGGAGAATCTAATATTCTTGTGGCTTATACTAAGTGGATGACTTTTCTTTCTTTACCTTATCTCAGCTTGCCTGTGGTGACCTGAAATCACACCGGCCGGAGCCAGCGTCGAGGTCAGTCTTTTCGTTGCCCCAAACACGTAACCGAGGTGTCCGCGGGCCTTTCCTGTGCATCAACCACGGTGCGCCCACTCAAACAATTTCGACTTTAAACACAACCGGCACTACCGAGGAGATAACCTGCTTACGACACTGCAAAGAGGACTGTTCCCCAGAACCCTCGTTACGAGTGGTCCCGATTTAGACCCTGGTTTGAGTAATAGGTCCGAAATTGCCTTGTGTCGCTTTAGCGTGGTTAACTTCCCCTTTATGGAAGTGCCAAATTGCTGATGTCTTATTGCGTGCCGCACCGATGGAAAGAGACAGGAAGGTCCGAGACTCACCCACAGCAGGTGCTGGTAACGCCGGCCAGACGACCCCGCCCGCTGGAAACAAACCAGGGATGACGGTCAAATCACCACAGCGCAAGAGAGTTCTACCTGTAAATACCAAATGAGATAGAGAAAAGTGACTTTACAATTACTTAAAGCTTACTTTGTCTGAACCCAATTGAGTATCTGCGTGTGTAGAACATACAAAGCTTTGCTAACTAATGGGAGAGAAGAAAAACAGAAAGGGAATTATGACAATGTTGGTAATTATCAGAATAACCTGAGGAGAGGGGTCAGTGAGTAAGGCAGGATAAACACAGGAGTACGTAAGCTGTAGTGGCGGGTTTGGGCCAAAAAGGGCGTACTTTCCAGTGGTTAGCCTGTAGAAAAGACAACTTAATTGAAATTGCAAGTCAACTGGTTTAAATTCAATTCGGGTAAGCGTATACAGAGAGGTTGAATAACACCTAAGATAGTGCGGGTGTATTTGTGATTAAAAACAAAATCACTAAGAGACAGAAGGAAAGAAAGAGGGGAAAAAAAAAAGTATATATATTTTTTTTTTTTGAGAAAAAAAATTATATATATATAAAAAAAATTTTTTTTTATAAAAGTTATCAATTTATTAAAAACAAATTAACAAACTTATTAATTTATTGAAAAGGGGAAAATTAAAAGATTAATAAGACTTATTGATTTATCTAAGGGAAAATCAATTAACTTATCTGGAGAGAAAATGAGATTAAGTAGAATTATTCATAACCCAATTCATAAAATTGAGTGGGAATTTAATTCAAATTTTTTTTCCAAAGTTGTTCTTCAAATCAAATCTGGATGAGATTACGAAAATTAACGGATGGGATTACTTCTAATGCTAATCACGATCGCTGTAAGGTATCAGTGACAGCCTAGAACAAACCCAACTGAAAAACAGACTGAAATCTCAAACAGAATGCAAAAACCACCAGAAACTGACTCAGCGTTGGAGGCCGCGAAGAGGGCGTCACTTCAACTGTGAAGAATTAGAAATGACTGGAAAAGAAAATTCAGGAAAGCATGACCTATCTGTCGGCGTCCACACAGTGGCGCTTTCGCGCTCAAGTCGATGAAGAGGGTGTGGCGGTAATTTGAGACTGAGGCGCTAGGCTGCGCTCTAGTGTTCAGCAACAGAATCACAACCAACCTGCTTCAATTGTACCTTAGGTGGGACGCGCAGAATCTGAACTGTACACAATTTAAATCCAGGCGGATTTTTACGGTGCTATGTTTCACGGGTTCGTGAGGCAGAATTATTGCACTACACTTACACGTAAACTGTACCAACAGGAATTGACGTCTGTGGTTTTACTCCAAACACATTCATCATTTAGCACTTAATGATTTACATGTTCTGTTTTAACATTTGGTTAGCTAAATCAAAGTTGAAAAACAGGAGTTTTCGTTAATCTAACGACTATCATATGATATCAGGCCTTGTTAGGTTGAATTACAGGAACATCGCTGTATTCAAATCCTCTATCGCTTCTGCTCAGAAGATTCTCGTTCTGAAAGCAGGCTGGTTAAAAGCAAATATCTTAACATGTAAACGTCTTTACAGAGGTAATACTTCTTTTCTTACGAACTACAGTTTACTTTCAACACTTAACAGTGAATATCAGTATTATGAACTGCAATTTATTTTAGCAATTACCACGACTAAAACGTTTAGACGAATTTAGCAGTTTGTAATGTGCTCGGCTGAAGCTCAGCTTTCAACGTGCGTCGGCGCGCTTGTATCTTACTCAAACACAACAAAATACACAAAATTGACACTGCATTAATTGCTCACACAACAAAGCTTAAAATATTGCCCGCATTCTCCACCACTTAATATGTAAGGAATGCTCAAAGGTTCATAAGCTTTTTAGTCAATTTTAATTTCGGGGAAGAATATTCAACAGTTATTAATCTATGATCAACAAATTATCGAATATAGTCTGAACCGAGTCCTTACGTACATAAATAACCCACGAGGGGTTATACAGCACACGTCTGATTCGGTTATGTATATAACAATTAAACACAACGAATTTATGATTAATTAGGAATATACATCCTACACAGACCGATGGCTGTTGATCTTTAAAATTACCAAAGCAATTGAAACCCCCTTTCTCAGTCAGCACGTCCGCCGTGCTGTTCGGTTGAAAGTTATCAATAGCTTGTGGCCTATTTTAGCTTAACTTTACTGACACTGTTTAGTGCACTTAACAATATCAGATTGTAGCGTTTAGGATCTTTTATATTAAAGCGGCTTTGTTATGTGGTCAACAACAACAGAGGCAATAAGGTATAACTGAGGTTTTTAATAACAAAACTACACTACTGGTAAAACAAAGATATAGATAAACAAAGTAAACTAAAACAAATAATAAAAGAAATGTAGAAACATAAGGAAAACACAATTGCTAGCACAATTAGACCCTCAGAGACAGCCACAGGATACACACTTTAACGCGTCTAAATTTGAGATGGAACACTTGCATTCAGACCTGTTTTTGTGTAGGAGAGAGCGTGCGGCGTCCTGGAGATGGAAGGCGGACTTCTTTGATACTTCCGAGCGTGGATGTTTCGCGGGAAATTCAAACGTCCTAAAACAGTTCTGTATGCGCAAAGGCAGTCTTATCACCGGGATGCTGGAAGACTGACGAAACACACGTGGGTAACTCGGTCGGAGGACGAGAACCACATGGAGAACAGACTAGCTATACGCAAAATGAAACAAAGACAAACTAAAAACATGAACAAAAGAAAACACACGAAGGTTACATCTGGGAGCAGGATACACAGCGCAAGACTGAGGGAATGAACTGCTGCACGGCTTTTTACCGGGAAGAGTCCACGCCCACTTTGGAGAGAACTCTCCAATGATCCTTTCTCGCTTTGGCGGGGTTCCGTGGCCTTTGTCTTGTCGGAACGCCCAACTTTTTCGGATTTATGGCCGTTATGAATATGGTCAAAAACATTACAGAGATGGAAAAACATAGCAGAGTACATTTTAACGGAACCTCGTTTGTATGGTTAGTTAGACCACGTTGGGAGCTTTCATTTGCTATCATGAAAGACGTGTTTGACGCACATACAAGTGAATATATGCTCTTAAGCTCTTTATACAGGCCCTTAGAGTTTTAACTACACAACTAACAATCTTAACTGGCATGATACACAAAAAGGGATATACCAGAATACAGGAATATATCATATTTCTCTTAGAATCACCCATTTCTCTGGGTTTTCCCTAAGGAATGCATCGGCGCGTGTCCATAGGTGTGTGTGTGTGCGTGTATCCGTGGTTGCGAGCGTGGATATGTGTGTGCGTTTTCATTTCACACATCTGGCTTCGTTCTCTCCGCAGAGATGGGTGTTAAGTGATAGCAATCTGTTTGACCAACCTAGGTCCGAATTTTTATGGCCATTTGTGTAAACCATCTCTTATCCTAAAGGTGTCAATAGGCGAGCTCTTATCCAGACCCAGTGTCGCCAGAGGGTGATTTGCCTCGAATGACCAAGGAGAAGATTAAGCTTATTTCAAAAAGGAAAACATATACTTGTGATTATACATTTCACGATATTGATATACAGCTTAATAGATAGATCAGATTGGGAGGATTGGAACGATATCAAACATCACACGTCACAGACATAATACTGCAGAGTTACCTCTTAACGCATACGTACAGGCATTTTATAATTCTCTTACACGCATGATGACATTCTTAGGACACGTTTACACATTACAGCTCTCCTACATGTATTTCGACACATCGGATATGTTTTAGTAACAATTTAATATATGAAAAGTCATGTTTCCTGCATGTGTGTTTGGGTGGATGTGTATCGAGCACATGTGGTGAGAGGAGACAATGGAAACATCTGTTTTTCGCTTCTCCCGCCCGATTTCCGCCAGGGGGGAGTAAATCAAGGCCGGTTTGTTGTCTTAGGAGTGAGAATTCGCTGTTTGTAACGATATTCAAGACATTCATCAACATAAATGACCAAGAAGGGCAATCTCGTCGCAGACTTTGAGACGCCTGGTTTGGTTAAGAGAAGTCCGTATCAGTTGACCACATGGTCGTTGGAATGTGGTTAGTTAAGGCTCTTTGTTCTTGCGAGTTAATGATTTAATAAAAGAGAATTAATGATTGTCCGTCCAATCTCTACACTGTTCAAGCACCGAAACAAGAGTATTAAATGTTTGAAGTGGAATGCCAGTGTACAGTAATGAGTCTGAATCATTGAGAAGAATATTATGCGCCACACTGCACTGTGTTGCTTGATGATGGACTTCTTTAGTGTTGGTGGCCAGCTTCGCATAACCATGATGCAGTAAGGCAGGGTCTTCCCACTGGGTCTGTATCGAACACTTGGTTGCTGTCCTGATGGTTGTGTCAGAAGAGGTGTCCCCACTGCAATCTAAGTTGACAATCAAAATCAAAATCAGGTTTCAGGCCTAATGTTGAGCTCTACTACTTCAGTAGCAGGTGGCAAGTTAAGTCATGTTATCTATAGCTATACCAATACTACTTACAGTTTTATGTAAAAGTTTAGGCACCCCTGTTCATTACTAAGATTTCAGTTTATCTTCTGTGCAGACACCAGGGACTAAGCACTGAGACCAGAGGAAGCATCTACAGGCTGTTGTAACTTTTGTACCTACTATTGTAGTATTGTTATTATATAACATTGTTGAAGTTGATTCTATGAATGCAATTTCATATCTCAAATGTCACTATTTGTAAACAAAATATCCGAAGGAAGTTAGTGCTTCAAAATCACCCAGCAGATGATAAACTGAATTACCAGGGGTGCCTAAACCTTATTTATTTATTAATCTATGTATTTATTTATGTATTTATTTATTTAAAAAAACGTTATAACCTCCATCTAGACAACTCATTATCATCTCTGGTTGACCTAGTTGACCAACATAGCTTTGCATAATACAGGTTAGAATCTAACTGAACAACAAACAATGTATTAGGCTAACTTACCATCCTCATGGGTTGTGGATGTTTGCCGCTCATCCAAGAATGAAACCTCCGGAGTTGTGTCAGAGTGGAAGTGGGTGCATGCGCTGTAATCTATGTAAGCAATTTAAACACAAACTGGGTAAGTTAAATTGGAAACCCAGAAAAGATAGATAGATAGCCTACTTTATTGAACCATCACAACACTTAGCCAACTTGAGCGCAGCAGTGCGGCAGCATTAGGTTACATTTGGGCAATTTAAAAAATATATAATATAAAGATGTCACACAAATTACTTACGAGACTCTTCCTGTTCGTGCTGCACTTCAGTATTGCTGGTCGAAGCTGATGTCTGACTGTTAGCTTGTAGTGCTACCTCCAAGTTATCCTGGCACCTGATGAGTTTTCGCCTTTTCTTAACTGGCTGTCGTTCATAACCCAGGAATAACTCCGGATTCGGATGAAGCTCCGTTGGTTTGTGGTCGATGAAATGGTAAGAACAGTCATAAACTCTCTTCGGTGGATTTTTTAGCTTTAGGGCCGCTAACCATTCTCTTGTTTTTGTCTCGTCCTTCGGCATTGAATGGAGTGCGTAGGGTGCTGGGCAACAGGTCAAGCGGGTCCGTTTATGTTGGAAACAGATCCCGTTCATAAAGTCCTTCAGTTTTCGCGTGTTGTTTGTGCACCCGACAACGGCACACGTTGAGCCACAAGGAGCCATTGCGTAGTCTGTCACAATTAATATTTATAAGTAATCAGTTTTCCTCCTTTTGTTTGTGCCGCGAGTAGTGTCCCTTGTTTGCTAGCTTCATTGCTGTCGTCTGTCTCCCTGCTAAGGCTAAACCGGAACTTAGATACCGGCAACAGGAAGTATCGTGTGTCATGGCGACGCCCAATAAGACTCGCAGGAAAGTTGTGAATATCTAACAGGCGATCTTTGGTCTCATGAATCTATAATTTGTTCACTGGCAAATAGTTTTGGCTGAGGGCAAAGTGAAGTTTCATAACTTTATATTTAGCCTATTTTAATGTTGTATCCTGCTGTAGCTATGTTTGACTGAATCGTTTACTTTTTTACAATATTTCTTATTGTATTGCTATTTTTATAGTATTATACATAAAACTTATTTATTACTATTTTATTTGCTGTATACTGATTATTTTATTGACTAAACTATTTACTATTACTTCTCACTTCATCCTATATTTACTATTTGCATTGCACTGTAGTTGTACCATAACATATGTATTACCATAAAGGATCCAGTTATCTTTGTTATTGCTAAAATCGGGTCAATTACAGAAAATGCTTTTTCCACAATAAGAAAACTTTATTTCATTTAATGTGAAAATTTAATTATATCTCAGTATGGGGGTCTTCACCATTCTTATCCAAGAATAAAAAGCCAAGATGACAAGCCTGAGCTTTGACAATTCCTTATTAAAATATATTTTATGAGTCTATCAAGATTTAAATAACTAGAGATGGAACTTTTTGTATACCACATACAAACCAATGAAATCGGTTGATCAATGTACAAACATGTTTTGTTTTAATCCAGAAAAACCGCAGTTCACCCGCTTGCATTTGTTTACAGTGCAGTCTTCACTCTAAAAAACGATTCGTTGGCTGAACAACCATTACTTATAAAAGTAATTAGATTAAACACAAAAAATTAAGTATTCGTAACTTTTCAACCTCTACTTAACATATACAGTGTGTGTAACACAAAAATATAAGTTAATAGGTGAACTTAAATGTATGCATAAATAAAATGAAAAAACATAAGTCATGTCAACTACTATAATAATTGCTTCAAAATTAAGTAAATGGAGCATAACATTTTAAGTAACTATACGAGCCACGTGATATGCAATTTCCCGTGATGCCTTTCCAGCCAAAAATTTGAGCCATTTTGTGAAGCACATATGTGAAGACGCTGAAAAGAGGTAAACTTAACTTTTTTAACTTAAGGTACACTCGATCGTTTATTGCATTTTTGGTCAAGAAATTAAATTTTAAACTGAACTTCAGAACACAGGCCTCGACAAGCAAGACTGAACATTTGTTTCTGGTTGTATTTGGTCATGATATAATTAGTAACGGTCAGAGGAGAAAGGCCGCGAAATTTAAAAATACTACTGTTATTGTGTCACGAAATTGTAGTTTTAATAATTTTCAGTCGACAATGTAGTTGTTTAAAGCTCAAATCTGTGGTTTATTTATAAAGATAGCGCCTATTTAAAAACTGTATCTGACGTTTTCGGAGTTCGGAGTGAAATCCAGGAGATCACCGCAAGACCAGCGGGCGCTCAGCGCTCATGTACCCCGCCTGGAACAGCCGTACCTCGGCTCGTGCTTCTGACGTGTGCCGCTGGCTCGGATGTCTCAAGTCTAGTGGTTAAACATGAGATATAATTCGTCTTATCTAACGGGCGATCTTTGGTCTCATTAATCTATAATTTGTTCCCTGGCAAATCGTTTTGGCTGAGGGCAAAGTGAAGTTTCATAACTTTATATTTAGGCTATTTTAACATTGTGTCCTGCAGCTGCTGTGTGTTTGATTGAATCGTTTACTTTATTTCTTGTCTTGTAGCTTCTTATACCCTTTAAGGCTACTTATACTGTTATAATGGCTATTACTGATCAATAAAACTGACATTTTACAAAAAAGAGTTAAATTTAAGTCACTATTTAACTTATTTTTTATTGTCTTATGTAATTGATATTTATATTGCTATTATTATAGTATTGTACATGAACTATAGCCTATGCTATTATCAATATTTTTATGATTGTATTATTGTACTTATGATATTATATAACTATAATACTATTCATTACTATTTTACTTGCTGTATACTGTTTGTTTGTTTGTTTATTTTATTGACTAAACTATTTACTATTACCTCACTTTATCTTATTTACTATTTGCATTGCACTGTAGTTGTACCATAGCATATGTATTACCATAAAGGATCCATCAGTTATCTTTGTTATTGCTAAAATGGGTCAATCACAGAAAATGATTTTTCCACAATAAGAAAACTTTATTTCATATAATATGATAGATGACAAGCAAATTTTATAGACATATACAATATTTTTTAATAAGGAATTGTCAAAGCTCAGGCTTGTCATGTATCTGGCTGAAATAAAGTTTTCTTATTGTAGAAAAAGCATTTTCTGTGATTGACCCATTTTAGCAATAACAAATATAACTGATGGATCCTTTATGGTAATACATATGTTATGGTACAAAGTGCAATGCAAATAGTAAATATAAGATAAAGTGAGAAGTAATAGTAAATAGTTTAGTCAATAAAATAAACAAACAGTATACAGCTAATAAAATAGTAATGAATAGTATAGTTATATAATATCATAAGTACAATAATACAATAAAAATATTGATAATAGCATATAGTTCATGTACAATACTATAATAATAGCAATAGAAATATAAATTACAGAATATAGACAATAAAAAATAAGTTACATTGTGACTTATATTTAACTCTTTTTGTTAAATTTCAGTTTTATTGATCAGTAATAGCCATTAGGCTATAACAGTACAAGTAGCCTAAAAGGTATAAGAGGCTACAAGACAAGAAATAAAGTAAACGATTCAGTCAAACATAGGGTAAAGCAGGATACATTGTTAAAATAGCCTAAATATAAAGTCATGAAACTTCACTTTGCCCTCAGCCAAAACGATTTGCCAGGGAACAAATTATAGATTAATGAGACCAAAGATAGCCCGTTAGATAAGACGAATTATATCTCATTTTTAACCACTTAGACTAGAGACATCCGAGCCAGCGGCACACGTCAGAAGCACTAGCCGAGGTACGGCTGTTCCAGGCGGGGTTCATGAGCGCTGAGCGCCCGCTGATCTTGCAGTGATCTCCTGGATTTCACAACTCCGAAAACGTCAGATAAAAATTTTAAATAGGCGCTATCTTTATAAATAAACCACAGATTTGAACTTTAAACAACTACACTGTAGACTGAAAACCTATTAAAACTAAATTTCATGACACAATAACAGCAGTATTTTTAAATTTCGCGGCCTTTCTCAGCCTCAAGCAGCACACGAAAAAGGCATTTTTCTCAATTCCCGGTATGAGAGATATGGGAAAGTTGCCATCCGCAATATGGCGGTGCCGTTGACGACGCTCCAGCGGCCAATAGGGTGTCTATGTATTTATTATGTCTATGGCGTATACAGGCAGGAGCCATCTTGGAAAACTCGACTAGCTGAGTCACGAACACCGTGCTAAGTGAGCTGGTCGATAGGAATTAGGTTTGTGAAACTAATTACATGGAAATGCATGAATTATATCTATTTATTAAAATAGTTTCTTCTGGAAACAATGGACCATATGAGATTCCAAGTCACAGTTCATCTCACTTAGCACGGCGTTCGTGGCCCGACTAGTCAAGACTGTTTTCCCAGATGGCTCCTGCCTGTATACGCGTAATGTACTGTCTTTATAAAGTATCTTCTTATTAAACTGTCTGTACACTTACACAGTTCTCAATGCTTCGGTTTGCATGTAGGGACCCTCATTATGCTACGGTGTTAGTGTGAGGCTATTTTGAACCTTGTTAGTGGTATTAATAACTAGCGATTTACTTTTGCTTATTCTATGCCCCATATACTAGCGTTATAAGCTAATCTGTTTTTAGAGATAAAACTCTTTACATTCGATTATCATGAAAAACGCATCCCAGAGAACGATCAACTCGGTAACCATGTGTTAATTACCCCTAGGTTCATTTTTCACCGGAATTGTCCTTTAAGAGGTTTTTTGTATGTTCCAAGAGTAAATGTTGGAAAAATGTAAATCTTTTGAGAAGTATTGCAAAGGTGAAAAAGTGACCTGTTAAAAGTGATTTTCCATTTGTCGATTTACCACATTTTGTTACATTTCAAGTGTGGTTTCAGGCTTTCAAGCCTTTGGCAAAAAAATGTATAAAAAAATGATAAAGTTAAATGCTATATTGTGTGTGATTTGCATGTTTAATTTATTTTAAGACACTGAATGTACTGGAGCAGTGCAGTAATCAGACCAATAGCTGAAGATCTAAAATAAGTAAAAATGGTTGGTAACTCGTTTAATTGTCTTATTTTTATATACTGTATAAGTGATCTTAAATGTTAAGTTAACAGAACTAAGATTTGTTTTAATCTCACATGGCCTTTACTGTGTTGGATTTACTTAAAATATATATGCACCATTTTTGCATCATACTTTTTAAGTAATCCCAACTTGGAATAATTTTACATAAAATTAACAAGTAAACCTTTGTTATATGTACTTAAATATTTGAGTTCACGTTACATTCTTTACTTAAAAATATATGTAACGTGATGCATATATTTTTAAGTAAAGAATGTTGTGTGGACTCAAATATTTAAGTACATATAACAAAGGTTTTCTTGTTAATTTTAAGTAAAATTATTCCAAGTTGGGATTACTTAAAAAGTATGATGCAAAAATGGTGCATATATATTTTAAGTAAATCCAACACATCATTTTTTAGAGTGTTCTTGCCCTCCGCAAAATGGCGGACGCGTTAACGTATCGCAGCAACGGTCCAAAGCGGCCAATAGGGCGTCTATGTATATAATGTCAATGGGAACTGCAACCAGTTCAGAACCCGGAAGTTTACTGAGAGTGGCAGTTCTCGTTATATTAGACATTCTCTGTTTGAACCAATCGGATTGCTTGGGTCCTACGCCCGGACAATTCACACCGAGTGACCGTAAAATTCACCACACCGGCTGGCGGCAAGCCGCTTTGAAATACAAGGATTTCTATTCTCAAAATGGACCAGCCCTGAGCCCCATGTTGCCTATTATTTATTATTTTCATGTTGGTTTAGGCTATAACAGATTCTTGACTCTTGATTCCATGATAATGTAACCCTTTAGTAGGATTGAACACCAAAAAGGAAAAAAAACAGGGAGGAAAAAAAATATCTTCTTGGGTCTGAGATCACCAAATACCTAAAATTATACTTTATAATAGTACCTGGAGTCCCGGGTTCGGGGTCTCACACCTTAAAAAGAATAATTAATGATTTTAAATGTGTCTGCACTCGTTTAAACGGTTGTCTATAGTCCTAAACGGAATAATAAAGAAAATTGATAATGATAATTAAACCAATGAATGAAATGAATGAATGAAAACCAATTCACTAAACAGTAACTGTAACTGTATTCACTGGAATTTCTCTTTCCCTTAAGTTCAACTTGCACATATCACTTTGCATACACACATCACAGAAAAACTATCTTTGTCGTTCACAAATCTCCACTTAAAAAAAAAACAAAAAAAACAAAAAAAACATGTATATATATATATATCATTCGTCAATGACAATAAAGAAAATAAAAAAAATAGAAACAAAAATAAATCAACCCGTATATATATAAACTGAAGTCTGAGTGCAATGCAATTGACTCAGTTCAGGTTGTTTGGATGTATTGGACTCAGTTCAATTCGTTTGAACGTGACTCAGTTCAGTTCGTGTAACTTAGAAGTGTAATTGACTCAGTTCATGTGGAAGTGTAATTGACTCAGTTCATGTGGAAGTGTAAGTGACTCAGTTCAGAAGTGCAGTTTACTCGGTTCAGTTCGTGTGGAATGCGAATGCCCACCACAATCCTTGCAGGAATGAACAATGAACGATGTGAATCTTCTTTTTTTTTTGGTCCTCGAAGGCAGAATCCCCGATGACGAAATTCCTCCGAAATGGAATCCAGCGATGTTCTTCCTCACTGTAATTCACAGTCTCGGCAAACAGTTCAGACATCTAATACAATGAAACAGTTCAGACATCGATTTAGAACAATATTACTGACGATGGGTTTGATTAACGATAGCTCACGCATGTGGCTCGCGTCTTTCTCTTCATTGAGCTGGCGCGCATGTGACGTCAGCACCCATCAACGCAATGCATTTTTTTTCACCACTCAGCGAAAACAAAATAATAATTAAAATAAAATAATACTAAAACATATGTCTGAACATTTCATGCATTAGGCAAAAAAAAAAAATAAAAAAAAAAAAAAATAATATATATATATATATATATATATATATATATATATATATATATAAACAAAACAAAACAAAAATACATGAAAATACATAAGAACACAGCCTCAATAAATTGGGTGGGTTACATCCTCCCCTGCTGAAACGCTGATGTCCTCATCAGATACTTAATTCGATACATGACCCACAAGGCTAAATAACAATTCACTTTGAGTTTGTTGCACTCTCATTTGTTGTTGCATCATTTCAATTACTTGACTAAAATAATTAGATTTGGGTTCTACATGTGCACTCCGCATCCCACATTGTGCTTTCCAAACAAAGTCTTTCAATTTATTTGGGGGCCTCTTCTCTCTTTGGGACCTCCTTAACTCAACATGAGAATCAAGTTTCTCTTCAGCACTCAACTCATCAGGATGTACTGACACCTCAATAACATCATCCACTAAGGATGAAACATCCTGTTTAATTACAGTCTCATTAACATCATCCACTAAGGATGAAACATCCTGTTGAATTACAGTCTCATTAAAATCATCCACTAAGGATGAAACATCTTGTTGGATTACAGTCTCATGGTCCTCTTCCACGTTGTCCTCAACAGATTCATTGCCTTGCCAATCACCTCGCTGCATTTCAACTTCATACTCATTCAACAAACTGTGAGACACAAAAGGTTCCGAGACTTCTCGCGAGGCTGTACCCAACTGAAACTCTGGGGCATAAGGATTCAAAGACACATTGGGACCTTCAGTTTCCACGTTCTCATCACAACATTCAGCCTCCATGTCCTCTTCCAATTCACGTTTACGCCTCCTGCGTGTAACTGCTCCTTCGACAGCCGGAGCCTCATCAATCTCATCAGGACTGGTTGGAAGAAACCCGCATGGAAGTAAAAGATCTCTGTGCAGGACACGCTCAGGACCTTCGCAATCCTCAGGCGGAATAACATACACAGGGATCTCTACATTAGGCTGCTTTACCACTACATAGATGGTGGACTCCCAACGATCTGCAATCTTGTGCTTTCTCCGGATGTTAACATTTCTTACAAGAACACGATCTCCAACTTTTACTGTAGCAGCAGTCACTTTCTTATCCCATCTAGCTTTATTCATCAATTGCCTCTTTTCCGCATTTTGAACAGCCAATTGATAAGCGTATCTCAGCCTTCGTTTCAACTCGCTGACATAATGAGTTTTGGAATTATGCCCCTTGGGGTTAATCCCGAAACAAAGGTCGATTGGGAGACGAGGTTGGCGTCCGAACATAAGAAAGAAAGGAGTCTCACCAGTCGCATCATTCCTAGTGCAATTGTATGCATGCACAACCGGACGGACATATTTTCTCCAATGTTCCTTCTTATCACTAAGGGTTCCTAGTAAATCCAGTAGGGTTCGATTAAATCTTTCTACTGGGTTTCCCCGTGGATGATAAGGTGTAGTGCGGGACTTAACTCCAGCTAGTGTGCACAACTCCTTCACAAGCTCAGACTCAAAATTGGCCCCCTGATCACTATGTATTCTCTTAGGAAAACCAAAACTGCAAATCAAATTTTCCCACAACACCGAAGCCACAGTTTTGGCTGTTTGGTCTTTAGTGGGAAATGCCCAAGAAAACTTAGTGAAAAAATCAGTAATGACCAATATGTTGCGGGTGTCATTCGAATCCGGCTCTAATGAAAGATAGTCAATACAGACTAATTCTAAGGGAGAATAGGCTTTGATGTTCACTAGTTTTGCAGCTCTTTGAGCACGAGCTTTTCTCTTTACGCACCTCTCACAAGTCCTGCACTTTTTCTCCACATATTCTGCCATTTTAGGCCAATAAAATCTGCCTCTTGCGAGCTCCAGTGTCCTTTCATACCCCATGTGCCCCGTCTCGTCATGAACTCCTTCAAGAGCCCTGTCTCTGAAACTCGGGGGAACCACCAGCTGCCTGTATTTCTGCCCATACTGATCAGATACCGTACGATACAGAACGCCATCGACTAAGGTGAGTCTGGGCCTTTCCCTCAGCATCAGACTCACTTCTTTGGATTCTTTGAGTCTATCTGCATGAGCTAAAGTTTCCCCTGACACCACAAGGTCAATTACCCTTCTGATAGCTATATCCTCTCTCTGTAACTTGTTCCAATCTGTTGGAGACATACTGGGTAAAGCAGTCTGTCCAGGCCAGTGCTCTGGTTCTATCAAATCATCAGGAACCACATCATCATTGCAAAGAAGCATCTCAACAGCGGGATTTGAGCTGACGCTGCCTTCCAGCAGGTCTCCCTCCTCACACGGTTGTACGACATGCGTCTCGCAACACACTAAATGTCGCAAACACACAGTTTTTATTGCTTGATGCTCAATGTTTTCAAACTCAGTTGCTGCACATTCTGCTCTGCTTATCAAGTTTGCTACTCGTTCATCGATCCGTATGGCCTCCTCATCATCCATAAGTGGTTTTTGAGGACGACGTGACAGCCCGTCCGCGTCGACATTAGTTTTGCCCGCTCTGTACTTGATATCAAAATCATACATAGATAGAGCCGCGAGCCACCTATGGCCAGCCGCATCTAATTTAGCTGTAGTGAGCACATACACTAACGGATTGTTGTCTGTTAACACTGTAAACTTTGTGCCATACAAGAAATCGTGAAATTTCTCACACACAGCCCATTTAAGTGCTAAATACTCTAGCTTGTGCACTGGATAGTTTTTCTCACTCTTAGAAAGACCGCGACTGGCATAGGCGATCACTCTTGTCTTTCCTTCTTGAACTTGATATAAAGCAGCGCCTATGCCAGTGACGCTGGCGTCAGTGTGTAGAATGTATGGTAACTTCCAGTCTGCAAAACCTAGAACAGGCGCAGTTGTAAGCTTTTGAATGATAGTGTCAAAAGCAACTTGACACTCATTATCCCATTTCCCAGCTAGGGATTGTGCTTTACTCCTAACACGGTAAGATGATGTTGACCGTCCTCTAGTAGAAAATTCACCCTGCAATAGCGCATTCAGAGGCTTAACTATCTGGGAGTAGCTTTCAACAAATCACCGGTAATACCCAGCGAAGCCTAGGAATGACCTCAGATCTCGGACAGTCTTTGGGATAGGCCATTCGGTTAGAGCAGAAATCTTGTCTGGGTCAGGGTGTATACCTTGAGCGGAAATAACATGCCCTAGATATTTGACGGAAGTTTGAAAGAACTTACACTTGGAAGGTGCTAACTTCAGCCCAAAAGCAGAGATACGTTGGAGTACCTTCATGAGCCTAGCCTCATGTTCTTCAAGTGTGTCAGAGAAAATGATCAAGTCATCAAGAAAAGCTATAACTTCCTGCAAATTCAAACCAGCCATGACTTTCTCCATGGTTCTCTGAAAGGTTGCTGGAGAATTCGTCAGCCCTTGTGGCAAACGCCGAAATTGCCAGTTTCCAAACGGCGTAGTGAATGCAGTTTTGGGACGATCACTCTCTTCCACCTCCAACTGGTAATATCCACTTTTTAAATCTAGGACTGTGAACCACTTTGAACCTGACAGCAACGTAAAGGTCTCCTCGATCCTGGGAAGAGGATACGCATCTCCCTTTGTCAACTTATTCAGTTTGCGATAATCCACCACCATTCTCAAGTCACCGTTTTTCTTCCTCACCAGTACTACTGGTGAAGCGTAAGGACTATTAGACTCTTCTATAATCTCACTAGCAAGCAAATCTAACAAGTGTTTCCTCAAATCCTCAAAATCAGCTGGAGAGACACGACGAGTACGCTCTTTGAAAGGAACATGCTCCATTAGCTCTATTCTGTGTGCCACGCCTGACACTCGTCCCACATCTAGATCGTGTTTGGCAAATGCACCGGATACCTCACAGTTTATTCTTCCAACTATGCGAGCTTTGAGCTCCTCAGAAATGGGGGAACTCTCAAGATCTAGAATCACAGGGTCGTCTGCCTTTACTATAAGACTTGCCATCAAGGAAGTGGTAGTTTGAGAAGTACTATCATTATTGAAGATAGGCACAGACTTAATCCAGTCCACTACTGAACACTCAGCGAGAACTCCCTTGGGCTGCAAGGTTACACTGTGGTCTGAAACATTTCGAAGGACTACTTTGACTTTATTCCGAGCTCTAGCCTCAACTTGTATTAACTTGCATTCCACTACTAAACCACATGGAATGTGATGCATCAATGATTCATCAATGATCATCGTTTTACTCTGTTCACAATCTTTAGCTCGATACACTCCGGTCACTTCACACTTTTCCCCTTTACTGATCGTTACAGATTTCTTGCCTGACAGTCTAACTGGGGTGAGGCACTGTGCCTTCTTACAAGAGGTCGGAGTAACGCCACAATTTCGATAAGCAGCCATCCAGTTAGTGCTAATGGGCATTTGCGGTAGGTATTTCTTTCCCTGCAGCATATTACCATCTTGTACAAGATTTGTACCCACTAACAACGGCAAACGAGCACTGTAGGTTTGATCTGGACAGACCAGCGCTAGGACGGCAACTACTGCATCTGTTCCACAAGCAGATTTGGGAAACTGCACATCGATTTCAATGTATCCTAGATAAGGGACTAATTGCCCTGCAGCCCCCTCAACACGGAGTAACTCTACCATGGGGGTAATACCCCTATGCTGTAAATACTGCTTGTAGAAAGATTCAGCTACACAAGTAACCTGGGACCCAGTGTCAATTAGACAACAACATTCCATTCCGTCCACCCAAGCCTTACTTTCCCAAGGTTCTCCAACTAAGCCCCTAGGAACCTGGTCTATCTTTTCTATGGAACCTTTTACAACTACAGCCTCTGTTTGTTCCACAACAGAGGCTAATCCACGTTTAAATGAGCAGTGGGTGTTGTCACTTTGTTTGGAAAACTCCTTTGCTCATGTCTCTGCACCAACCTTTTCTGCACCAAGGCTGCATTCACTGGATTAGTGCACTGCTGCAAATAATGAGAATCCTCACCACAACGATAACAAAACCCACTCATGGGCAGTGACTTAGCTTGAGCTTGAGGCACAGGGCGTGATGGTTTCCCTTCTTTGCCCATTTTCTTGTTAGGCACATTTGACTGGTGTTGATCATATGGCAGTTTCTTCACTGAAGCTGGCTTCTGTGCCTTTGCTTTAGCCACCTCAGCCTCAAGCTCTTTAATGCGTTCTGTCAAGGCCAGATTGGCTTGTGCTTCCCCAGGGTTTGCTGCAAATCCCTGCTCGGCAGTAATGTTTTTTCTTAATATACAGTTCTCCTGTTGCTCTGTTTACTATTTGTCAAGTAGGTAGGGCTATTTTCGATTCTTTGCTTATTTTTTATGTTTACCTTTCATGTTTACCGTTCTGTCAAGGCCAGATTGGCTTGTGCTTCCCCAGGGTTTGCTGCAAATCCCTGCTCGGCAGTAATGTTTTTTCTTAATATACAGTTCTCCTGTTGCTCTGTTTACTATTTGTCAAGTAGGTAGGGCTATTTTCGATTCTTTGCTTATTTTTTATGTTTACCTTGACTAAATATCTGTATTTGAATTAAACGCGATCCTATTTTGAATAACTGCCGTGCGTCTTAAGGGTTATAATCTGTATTTTATTGAAGCACTTAAGTAAGCGCTGTTCAACAGCTAGTTTCGATTCCGCCCATTCTCGGGATATTTGCTTTTGCTGTGCTAATTGCAAGGGTTGTTATAGCAGATATAAAACTAGAGTAGATTCAGAAGGAAGCCAGGACAAGCGGTCACTCTGTGAGGACGACAAGAGCACGTGAGTGGTTTTTTCTTAATATACAGTTCTCCTGTTGCTCTGTTTACTATTTGTCAAGTAGGTAGGGCTATTTTCGATTCTTTGCTTATTTTTTATGTTTACCTTGACTAAATATCTGTATTTGAATTAAACGCGATCCTATTTTGAATAACTGCCGTGCGTCTTAAGGGTTATAATCTGTATTTTATTGAAGCACTTAAGTAAGCGCTGTTCAACAGCTAGTTTCGATTCCGCCCATTCTCGGGATATTTGCTTTTGCTGTGCTAATTGCAAGGGCGGCCACAGCTGTCCTCACTCAGGGCGATTGGAAGCATTATATCTATGTAGTGTGTGCACTGTCGCGGAAGCGTCAGCGGAAGCATTCAGCTCTCGGTTTCAGCCTCCTCGTGTGAAGACCGACTCGGGTAAAGACCTGCGACTCTTCCTGCGCGACTCCACCGAGCAAGGACACCTGCAAGGCACTTAAGTATCTTCTTCACCCTTTCCTTTCCTACCTTATCTTATTTCCCATTATCATTATGTGCTTTCAATACATTCCTGTTGTCTATCGACAACGCTCTCTCACCACGCACAGAAGGCAACGCAATACTGCTAATCTGCGCCCTTTTCTCTCATCCTCACACTCACCTCTCTCTTTTTCTATGGGTCTATGGAATTGTCAATCAGCAGTCAATAAAGCTGACTTCATTCCAGCCTTTGCATCTCACTCTACTCTTAATATCTTGGGCTTGACTGAGACCTGGATCCGTCCAGAAGACTCAGCAACCCCTGCTGCTCTCTCTAACAACTTCTCTTTCTCTCACACCCCTCGCCAGTCGGGGAGGGGTGGGGGTACTGGTCTTCTCATTTCTAACAATTGGAAATATTCAACTCTCTCTTCTCTATGCAATAACAACTCATTTGAATATCATGCTATTACACTTACAACTCCCATTAAGATCCATATTGTAGTTATTTATCGCCCCCCAGGTCCACTGGGAAGCTTTGTAGAGGAGCTGGATGTGCTGCTGTCCTCTTTCCCTGAGGATGGCACCCCACTCGTAGTCTTTGGTGATTTCAACATTCATCTAGCAAAGCCGTATGCAACAGACTTCATCTCTCTCCTAGCCGCCTTCGATCTCAAACGGCTCATCACCACCGGTACTCACAAGTCAGGCAACCAACTGGACCTGGTTTACACACGCAACTGTATCACAGACAACATTTTGGTGAAACCTCTCCAAGTTTCAGATCATTTTCTCATTACTTTCAATCTACAACTCACTACCCATGCTCCACCAACCTCCCCACCATTTACTTTCAGACGAAACCTGCGCTCACTTTCTCCATCCCATCTTTCCTCTGCTGTGTCATCTTCTCTTCCCTCACCCTCGCATTTCTCATCTCTGGAGGTGAATACTGCAACAGATACTTTATGCTCCATCCTAACCTCTTCTTCAGACAATATCTGTCCTCTCTCCTCTAGGCCAGCACGTGCCACTCCCTCTAACCCCTGGCTATCTGAGGTTCTTCGTGAACACCGGACCAAGCTCAGGGCAGCAGAGAGGAAATGGCGCAAATCAAAAGACACATCTGACCTCAGTAGGTATCAATCTCTGCTCTCTTCCTTTTCTGTTGATGTTCATGCTGCGAAATCTTCATATTTCCACAACAAGATCAACAGTGCCTCTAACACACGAACACTGTTCAAGACATTCAACTCTCTCCTCTGTCCACCTCCACCACCACCCACCTCCTCGCTAACTGCTGATGATTTTGCCAACTTCTTCACTAACAAAACTACAACTATCAGCAGTCAGTTCTCAGATTCACACACACAGGAACCCAGACTAACCTCTCCCACAGCCAATATCCTTCTCTCCTCCTTCGCTCCACTAACCGAGGAAGAAGTATCTAAACTACTTCTCTCCAGTCATCCTACCACCTGCCCTCTAGATCCCATCCCCTCACACCTTCTACAAGCCATCTCTCCCACACTTCTACCAGCTCTCACTCACATTATCAACTCATCCCTCCACACTGGCATTTTCCCTACAGCATTTAAGCAGGCTCGGGTAACTCCTCTGCTTAAAAAACCAACGTTAAACACATCACTTCTAGAGAATTACAGACCTGTCTCTCTCCTACCATTCATTGCGAAAACACTTGAACGAGTTGCTTTTAACCAAGTATCATCCTTCCTGTCTCTGAACAACCAGCTGGATGTCAACCAATCTGGCTTCAAGAAAGGGCATTCAACCGAGACTGCATTGCTGTCGGTCACGGAAGCCCTGCGGATCGCAAAAGCTGCTTCCAAATCATCAGTTCTCATTCTCCTGGACCTGTCTGCGGCCTTCGACACTGTGAATCATCAGATCCTCTTGTCCGCCCTCTCATCACTGGGCATCACTGGAACCTCCCTCAACTGGTTCGAGTCCTATCTCACAGGTAGGTCCTTCAGGGTCACATGGAGAGGCGAGGTATCCAAAGCACATCAACTGACCACAGGAGTTCCTCAGGGTTCAGTTCTTGGACCGCTCCTCTTCTCCATTTACACCACATCACTGGGGCCCATCATACAGGCACATGGTTTCTCTTATCATTGCTATGCTGATGACACCCAGCTCTACCTCTCATTTCAACCAGATGATCCCACAGTAGCTGCACGGATCTCAAGCTGTCTGGCGGACATCTCGGCATGGATGAAGGAACATCACCTGCAGCTCAACCTGGCAAAGACTGAGCTTCTCGTCCTCCCTGCCAATCCGTCTCTACAGCACGACCTCACTATCCAGCTAGATTCTTCCTCAGTCACCCCATCAAGATCGGTCAGAAATCTTGGAGTAATCTTTGATGACCAGCTGACCTTCACAGACCACATTACAAAGACAGCTCGATCATGCAGGTTTGCTATGCACAACATCAGGAAGATCAGGCCTTTCCTAACTGAGCATGCAACACAACTTCTCGTCCAGGCCCTGGTCATTTCTAGGCTTGATTACTGCAATGCTCTTCTGGCTGGACTTCCATCATGTGCAACTAAACCTCTACAAATGATCCAGAATGCTGCAGCCCGTCTTGTCTTCAACGAGCCCAAAAGGGCCCACGTCACTCCTCTGTTCATCTCTCTGCACTGGCTACCACTCGCTGCTCGCATCAAGTTCAAGGTGTTGACGCTTGCTTACAGATTGACCACTGGTTCAGCTCCCTCCTACTTCCACTCACTACTTCAAGTCTACATCCCTACCAGAAGCCTACGATCGGTCAATGAGCGGCGGCTTGTGGTACCGCCACAGCGGGGCACAAAATCACTCTCCAGAACATTCTCATTCACGGTTCCATGCTGGTGGAATGATCTCCCCACCCTCATCCGGAATGCAGAATCCTTGACAGCATTCAAAAGACAACTGAAAACTCATCTCTTCCGGGAGCACTTAATATAAAAAAAAAAAAATATATAAAAAAAAAATCCTTCCCTTTTCCTTTAAATCCTCGCTTGCCTGGCTCATGCTACTCTGAGCTATGTCTGAACTTTGTATTTTGAGCACTTCTTGCGTTGTTTCTGCCTCTTCACGATGACTCGCTTGGTTTAGTCCTCAGTTGTAAGTCGCTTTGGATAAAAGCGTCTGCTAAATGACTAAATGTAAATGTAAATGTAAATGTAATGTGCACCTGGCTCTGCGCTCTTACAGGCGGCCTGCATAAATGGAGGTTCATACGTTTCTCTTTAAGCTGCTTCTCATGCTCGAAAGACCTCAGTTTGAAGAGCAAGCTAGAATAGCTCAAGTCAGGCTGTATAGAATCTGATAGAAAATCCTTAAGGCGCAACTGTGTTATCAGGACTTCATCCCAGCACCCTCTGATGAACTGCTTGAGAAGCAAAGTGTCAGAATGTTTGCCAACCACTCCCCTCTTTTCGACCACCTCCTGCATCAATGAATGAAGTCGCTTCAAGTAATCAGAGGGCTTTTCACCCCGGTTTTGGTGTCTCTCTATAAACTGAATGTACAGCTCGTCTCCCCCAGTGACACTACCATACGCTTTATCTAGCTCCCGTGCGTACGTTTCTGGTGGCGCATTGGTACCTACTCCTAGGGCAACATTAAGAGCAGGGGGAAGGAGACTATCTAAAATGTGCCTTCTCTTATGCCTCTCCACTAGAGAAGTGTCTGAAAGTAACTGCCTAGCATACAATTGCCATGTGGTGAAATCAACTTCCCCACTAGGCTTGGGGCAATGTCCGGAAAACATTCTCAACTTAGGGAGTGAAGGAACATGTCCCTGGTAATCGGAGTCATGTTTCACTACATGTTCCACCACTACACGCTGTACGTCCGGGGGTATAGTGAAAGTGATAGGAGTTTCATGCGTTGTGTTCCTCTCCACAGGAGGTGAATCAGTTTGAATCGCAAAAGACACTTTGGATGCCGAATTGGCGACTACATTAGGCGTTCCTGCTGGCATAACATTAGAAAACTTTCTTGGAGCAGGGGTTGAAGTGGAGGGGCCCTTATCAACACCATCAACTTTGTGTGCAAGCTTAGTCGCAACCTGCTGGCTCAGATCATTTACATTTACACAGTGAAGTTGTGCCAAACTCTCTATTTGCAACAACAGCTGATCAGCCATATCATCCAAGGTTTGACCGGCATATTCACTCTGTATTGGTGTTGGGGAGCTAGGGTGAGGTTGCATTTCTTCGATCTGTCTACCCTCTAGCGGCACAACACCCCATACATTTTGGCCATCCGCATTCAAATATTCTTCTTCAGCTATTAAAGGGGTAGTAACCTCCTGAAATTCGCAAAGAAGCTCTCCTGAGAATCTGTCACCTAACCACTCAACTTTCTTCACCTCATCAAGATGATCAAAACATCTCCTCACTTCCATAATAGTAGTATTCTGATCTACTCTTGTAAGTAGTACAGATCTTTCAGGATCAAAATTGTGCCGCTTGCACAAGTCCATTGTGAGAGAAAAGAAAAGAAAAAAAAAATCTAAAAAAAAAAATTATTCGGAACAATTAGGACTAAAACTCGATTTTGTCAAACAAGCGCAGCCCCACATTGGGCGCCAAATTTTTCTCTACTCTCTATTCTTGGATGTAACCCTTTAGTAGGATTGAACACCAAAAAGGAAAAAAAACAGGGAGGAAAAAAAATATCTTCTTGGGTCTGAGATCACCAAATACCTAAAATTATACTTTATAATAGTACCTGGAGTCCCGGGTTCGGGGTCTCACACCTTAAAAAGAATAATTAATGATTTTAAATGTGTCTGCACTCGTTTAAACGGTTGTCTATAGTCCTAAACGGAATAATAAAGAAAATTGATAATGATAATTAAACCAATGAATGAAATGAATGAATGAAAACCAATTCACTAAACAGTAACTGTAACTGTATTCACTGGAATTTCTCTTTCCCTTAAGTTCAACTTGCACATATCACTTTGCATACACACATCACAGAAAAACTATCTTTGTCGTTCACAAATCTCCACTTAAAAAAACAACAAAAAAAAACAAAAAAAACATGTATATATATATATATCATTCGTCAATGACAATAAAGAAAATAAAAAAAATAGAAACAAAAATAAATCAACCCGTATATATATAAACTGAAGTCTGAGTGCAATGCAATTGACTCAGTTCAGGTTGTTTGGATGTATTGGACTCAGTTCAATTCGTTTGAACGTGACTCAGTTCAGTTCGTGTAACTTAGAAGTGTAATTGACTCAGTTCATGTGGAAGTGTAATTGACTCAGTTCATGTGGAAGTGTAAGTGACTCAGTTCAGAAGTGCAGTTTACTCGGTTCAGTTAGTGTGGAATGCCAATGCCCACCACAATCCTTGCAGGAATGAACAATGAACGATGTGAATCTTCTTTTTTTTTTTTTTTTTGGTCCTCGAAGGCAGAATCCCCGATGATGAAATTCCTCCGAAATGGAATCCAGCGATGTTCTTCCTCACTGTAATTCACAGTCTCGGCAAACAGTTCAGACATCTAATACAATGAAACAGTTCAGACATCGATTTAGAACAATATTACTGACGATGGGTTTGATTAACGATAGCTCACGCATGTGGCTCGCGTCTTTCTCTTCATTGAGCTGGCGCGCATGTGACGTCAGCACCCATCAACGCAATGCATTTTTTTTCACCACTCAGCGAAAACAAAATAATAATTAAAATAAAATAATACTAAACCATATGTCTGAACATTTCATGCATTAGGCAAAAAAAAAATATATATATATATAAACAAAACAAAACAAAAATACATGAAAATACATAAGAACACAGCCTCAATAAATTGGGTGGGTTACAATAAGGTTTAGGAAATTACATTTAAATTTATTTGAAACTCTGAAGCGATTATACAGTATAGTCTATGTAAAATATATTGAATTATTTTATGCTGGTAAAAATTGTTTACATTTTTTTGATTGATGCACCTTTGAGACATGCACCAAAAAAACAAAAATAATTCCTTTTGTAAAACTTGGCAATAAATATCTTTCTGATTAGGTTTTAAAATAGATATTTAATTCATGGTATGAACAGTTTAGCAGACTTTTTTTTAAAGGCAATAAAAAAAAATCTAAACACATTATAAATGTTAAAAATGTATTGCTAAAACACATTACAAAGACTGAACTGTGAATTACTGAATTGTGGAGTTAGACCGTTAAACAGTTTTGCACCATTGCTGTGTTCAGGCTTATTTGGGCGGGGCTAAAACGGTGGCTTGATGACGCACCGGAGCCACTGAGGCTGGCCCCTCCCCTAACAATATGACTAGAGCCAGATTCGCATCAGTTTGCCGCAGTTAGAACCACGGGGGGTTAGAACCATAGATATCTATATAAAGGCTAGATGTCTCGTCCTCGCTGCTGGCCAATGGTAGTTGACGTCAGCACCCTAGCGGCCATCTTGTCACAGGCTGCTCGCCCACTCGTAACATTGTGTTTATGGTGCATGTAATTTTTAAATAACCACAACTTGCTCAATTTTCTACCGATTTTCAAACGGGTTGGTTCGTTATAAACGTCAGAGATGTAGTTATGACACTGCACACTTATGGATAATTATGTATTAATTATGTAAACATCCATTATATGCTAGTATTATAGCCACGTTAATAACGTTAGTAAGAAACCAAACCGTTTGTAAATCCGTCCAGATTTCAGCGAGATAAGAGTATTTGTGTTTGTGCAGATAACTCACCTTACATTAAGCCCTGCCTGTGACAAGATGGCCGCCGGTGATGACGATAGAGACTCCGCCGTAAGACATCTAGCCTTTATATTGATATCTATGGCTCGCCCACTCGTAACATTGTGTTTATGGTGCATGTAATTTTAAAATAACCATAACTTGCTCAATTTTCTACCGATTTTCAAACAGGTTGGTTCGTTATAAACGTCAGAGATGTAGTTATGACACTGCACACTTATGGATAATTATGTATTAATTATGTAAACATCCATTATATGCTAGTATTATAGCCACGTTAATAACATTAGTAAGAAACCAAACCGTTTGTAAATCCGTCCAGATTTCAGCGAGATAAGAGTTTGTGTTTGTGCAGATAACTCCCCTTACATTAAACCCTGCCTGTGACAAGATGGCCGCCGGTGATGACGATAGAGACTCCGCCGTAAGACCTCTAGCCTTTATATAGATATCTATGGTTAGAACACATAGCATGGTGTTACACACTACTGTACAGTAGGTGGCGGTATGTAATACAACTACAAGTTGGTTGCAATCCGCCATTAATCAAGAGAAGAAGAAGATTGCCGCGGTTACTACCATAGACATCATATAGGTAGACGCCCTATCGACCGCTACTGCCTATTGGCACGGACGAGAATTGGAGCCGCCATCTTAAACCGGTCATCCGCTCCGCTCAGTGTAATCTGAATGGCAGGTGAAATGAGCTGTCAGCGCATTAAATTAATAATATCTCACTGAATAATGAACTGATTTTCACGCGGGTTTTTTTTGCTGCAAAGGTCATTCATGTAGCTATGATACAGGACACATGGTTCGGCGTATTTTAATATCCATAGTAG
This sequence comes from Semotilus atromaculatus, assembly GCA_031834385.1. Lineage (NCBI taxonomy): Eukaryota > Metazoa > Chordata > Actinopteri > Cypriniformes > Leuciscidae > Semotilus > Semotilus atromaculatus. The sequence continues at coordinate 14,195,475 of JAULUF010000014.1, forward strand.
GCTTAACAGTAATATAATATTCTGATATAAGATAAGTGACCAGACACAATATGTGTGATGAAGAATATAATGTATTTTATAAATCACACACTATAAATATAATAAAGAAGCAGAAACAGATAGTTGCAGTAAAGTAAGATATTTTAATAAGTTGAAGAAACAATTTATGATTTGTGACACGCACATACACACGAACAAACACGAACAGACACACACACACACACACACACTCTCTCTCTCTCACACACACACCCACTTTCACACACAGAACACAGCCACCGAATCCACCGAACGCAGCCACCTGTAATAAAAATTGAGAAGAAGCTTTTCAACGTGTTTGCATCAGTAATTTCTAAAAATTAAATTCGGACAACATTAAGCCTATACCTTTTTATTGTATGTGGATGTGGGAGGGGAAAATGTCGAGACTAAAGCCCTATTCGGATTAACTTGTAGATGGAGTAAGTTAATTATGTAATTTTACCACAGGACTTCTGTAATATCAATAGCCTAATCGCATGTGATAAGATATAGGTTATCAATAAAACTAGAAGTTGGAGGGGTAACTCTGCGCATCGCATGCGTGTACATTGCTTCCTGATATCATGTGCGCAAACACAAATAACCTATACAACAGGGCAGTTGAATGCTTATCTGATAACCTAGAAGCTCTTGTAATTATTACTTTAACAGTTACCCCACCTCTCCATGCCGGGTGAACACCGGCTGATGCAGTAAACAGCATTTCACAACGATTTCAGTACAGTAATAGCAAATATCCTTGCTCCTTCTTGATTATCTGTTAATATTCTATTCACAAAATACAACCATACGGTAATGTTAAGACTTACTTGTGAAAAGCCCTATTTTCGATGGTCCGGCGATTAGAACAGGAAAATGCTCCACAATGCTCTGGCATCTTATCTGCTGCCACGCAACGAAACTAGGAATACGACCGGTTCAAGATGGCGGCCGGATTTCTCGGTTTCCAGCGGCCAATAGGGCATCTAGTCTCTATATGATATCTATGGTTACTACAGCCTACAGTTTGCTAGCTAGCAAAGTCATCGACTACCATCGTTTAAGTAAGTATATGTTTCCTGTTTGTGTAATGCAATATTATGTTTACATTGTTTTTAGTTTATCTTTTTACACGTCATTTGCGTGTTAACACGACAATTTCACACGTTTTGTCCCTTTTGGCCTTCCATATGAGGACGTACTGACGACGTTGTCAGTTGGTAATTTGATGGTAATGAAATTACGAGCATGCGACGTTGTAGTTAAGTTGTCATTTAGTAAAGTCATGACGTGACCAAAAAGTACGAATACATTACGTAACTGTTACGTCGTGTGTTAGCTGGGCTATCGCACGCGCTGCTCCTGCACCGCAACACGCACGGCAAACGGAGTATGTTTGAAACGGGCGTTAGATCGAAACGTAGATGTGTCACGCACATTATATCTCTTTTTTTCGTACAACAGCAGCTCTCATCTTGTTTGTTTATAGCGGATGCGCAGTCGTAAACCGGAAACTGATTTGCCAGCTTCTGACAAAAGCGGAAGTTCGTCACAACGGCCTTCAGACACTGGAGTTGCCATGGAAACGGCGCGCGCCACTGCACTAAACCACTGCAACTAACAAGCGGCAAAACTCCCTCTCTCGCTGTTGTTTTCACTGCTTTCAGGTGAGTTTAAGTCTCTAAAATCACACAAATAATACACACAACTGTTCTTGAAACTTCTCTTACTTGTAATTGACACGCTTCTGTTGAATATTTACTTTATAGAAATGGTTTAATGTCTTCGAAAAAGTCCGTTTGCTAGCATCTCAACCGTTTTCAGAAGAGGTAACGTTAGGCTAATAACTTTATAGCTTGATCCATTGTTTATGAAAGTTTGGGCTTCTAATCACATCTTATGTGTAGATGAAAAGTTCTGATAGTTTTGTAAAGATTTTGCTTAGAAGTGAGTTAATTTATTTAACATAAAGGTACGTATTTAACATAAACGTACCGTTAATCGGTGACGTCACTTACACGGAGCAAGAAAATTGGCTGAAACTAGCTCAATGGTTAACAAATATTGATAAAAACATTTCTGTGATTTCAGCAGCAACAAAATAGTCCCTCTACAACAGGGAAAGCTCCACGATTTCAACGTTTCTGAAGAAAGCTGCTGCCAGAGAAGTGGGAAACACAGGTGAACTGAGGAAGCTCATTAAATAGTTCATATCCATCCATTTTCAGAAAATTATTTCTTAATTAGGATAACAGAATTTATGTTTTTAGGTTTACTTATTCATTTAACCCTGGTGTTGTGATCAAAACCCTGTAACACTTGTGATGTATTGTATAGTATTCAAATTTAAAAATGCTGACTCGTTAGGTCATGTTTTCTCATTAAAATCAGACAATTTCCTATTAATTCAATAGAATGTAAGGGAATAACTGTAGAATAACCTTCCTGATAATGTTTGGGGCCCATAAAAACAATCCTAATTTAAATCTAGATTAAAGACACATCTCTTTAGCCAAGCATTCAATTAACACATCTCAGATAATCTTGGACTACACTTACTGTATATGTGATGAAATAGTAAAAAGTGCACATGATCATCTTTTGCCTGGAATAATATGACAGCAGCAATGCTAATCTTTCTCCTGTTGCTTCCCTGTTTCTATCTCAGGATGATCAGCAATATTACAGCAGCTCCAGTTTGGATCCAGCCTCACTTGTGAAGACTTCTAATGACAGCAACACACTTGAAGACTTCAGATAATGGCAACTCCGGACTGCCAGATATTATCCTTATATTGCATTGGCCCGGTTTCACAGACAAGATTAGGCCTTAGTTAAATTAGGATATTTAGCTTTTTAAAATGTACTTTAGAAAAAAAACACATGACTGGTGTGCATCTTGAGACAAAACAATTGAACTGAAATATTTTAAGATAATATGTCAGTGCAAGTTGCTTCCAGGTAAAGAGGTGGTTTACTGCTTTTTTCTTTGCATGATTGTGTTTACGGGGTGCAAAATAACATGTCTTCGTGTTTTGTTTTTTTAAAGCTTTATTTTTAATAAATTTCACCTTTATTGTAAGGCGCTTTCTCCTCTGTCATTTGAACGACCGGTTGACTTCCTGATTCTATGAAACCACTCTCTCAGGGCTCAGATTGGTTAGTTGGGCCGGTGTGTTGTAATTGGCTAAACAGCACAGTGCACGTCGTTCGGAAACTTCACTCCCATTACCTTTATGGGCGAAAGTTGCATGTGCTCCGGTCTAATGTAAATAATGTTGTCAATACTGCCGTATCAGTTTGAGCCAGAATCACCCAGAAAGTGTCAATGAAGAGAGTCGAGCAAACCTCCCCAAACACGGCTCTTACAAAACGTTTCTGAATGGTAATTTTTTTTTTAAATAGCATCGAACTAACTGGATACTAGAAACAAACAGCATTGGCATTGGTTTACGTTCTTGATCAAATTGAAAAATTACGTCAAAGTATACATGGAAAATACATTTTCAAAATTAGTACATAATTTAATAAAAAAGTTTGTACGCGTTTGTCAGACACACGAAATAGCATAACTAAGTGGCTACTAAAGCCAGCGCCCGGCATTTGTTTACGTCCTTGATAAAACTAAAACATTACGCCTGAAATTATACATGCAAATACATTTAAAATGATTAAGTCTTACTTACAGGTTGTGGCCCAACAACTGCTGCCTCTGGTTTTAAAGTTGGAACTGCTTCATGTTTTAGTGACAGTTTCTTGTTGAATCCGGCATTGAACTCGTGGAGATTCTGGAAGCTGTCTTCCGTAAAATGAGCAGCACAGAGAGCTAAATTACGATTGTAATTTTCAGGAACATAATCAAACATAAATTTTAGCCATTGTTGACGAACTACAGCGTCCGTAGTAAGCCCGAACACAGAAGACTGACAGCTGGGTGAAAATAACACACTCTCGACGGCATGGCTACAGCTCTCCACTATAACTCTTCCTCTTCGACAAAGCCGCAGAAATATGGCCATGCCGCCTTTTTTGCATATTCCGGAAAGAGGGTTAATGAAAATGTATTAGTCCAGTTGGGTAGTGCACATATTAAATAATACCGTTACCGAGGTGATAAAAGCACCAAATTTTACATGAAGCTTCTTTAGGACCTCCTAAATTATTTCAGCCTAGGAGCCCAGCTGAAATATTGAAATTTAGTGTCAAATCACTTAAACAATATTTATGAAAAGCATAAAACTTAGTAAAACTTTCAGGGTAATGGCCTTTTAAGACCACTGAATAAGCTTCCTTTTGTTAATTTGTGCTCAGGTCAGTAGATCTTCCAAATTATAAGTGTAAAACGCAGTGCCAAGACACCTTATACCTCAAAAAAACTCAAAAAGCCCTGTATAATATAGGCGGAATTATTAAAAAAAGCAGTAAAAATGCTTAAAGGTGCCCTATGTCAAAAAATCTATTCATACTCCACATATTCCATACCAGATGGGGGCAGTATACCTCCAGAAAGGTGGCCTACTCTAGTCTGTTTTTTAGTTTCGGGTTGTTAATCTTCTAAAACCGTCAAATAGTCCGCTTTGTCCCGCCAAAGCCTATTTTGATTGGTGAGGGATGAAGAATAGAATGACTGCTGCCGCTGCGCTTGACAGGGCGCGTTACGAGCAGAGAGAGAGAGAGAGAGAGAGAGAGAGAGAGCCCCGGCCGCGCGTGCGCACTCTCAGGTCTTCAAACAACACGAGCGCGGTCCTGCTCTCTCTCCCTCGCGCATATTAATCAAATCAATTGACACGATAGTAAGACCGCAGTTTCACGTGGAGCATTTGGAGATTTTTAGAGATTAGAGACTCAATTAACAACATCTCAACACTAAATTATAAAGGCCGGTCTCATATAGACGCCTGTCTCAAATATAAGCTGGTGCAGTTCGACGATTTGGGAAAATAAAAGCCCGGGCTATTATGTGAAGTTTTACGGTATTCGTTTTGTTCATATTACATTTTTTATGACACACGCAATTTACACTTTTCACACGCTCTCACGCCACACATCAATTTTGTCACGCACAGAAAAATCGCAAAGCAAAGAGGACACGGAGACCAACAGACTAGACAGAGCAGGTTAGTTATGATATAAACAAATCTCAGCTCTCAGATTCTGTCAATTTTATTACGCAATTCAAACAATAAATACCGTTTTGGCACTTGTAAATGTTACACGACAGATCCGATCATCTCTACTAGCTAATAGTAAAAAAACACGAACACCGTTGAATGATACAGTATGCTGCAACTTACCAAAATGTATTCCTCATACATAATATCGACCAATCATTTTTTTTAACTCTTCCCTGAACCGAAATGTAGTAGTGGGCTGTACCAAAGTCCTTTTTTGTCCTTTACACGATTGACATCAGGTTCAAGTACGCCCACAAGCCGTGCGAGTTATTCGTGTGTTGCAGTTTGGCTGGTGGTTATGTATGTTGCCCGCATACCACCTCCCATGGCCGAAACTGGTATTTTGACACCGGCCGGGCCGGGGCTAGTAATTTAGCATGCTAATTCAGGTTTATATCTCGGCAGCACTATAACTTGTCATTTTTTTAATGACATCATCCCACTTATTTCTTCTCATTCTTTTGATGCGTGTAGCTCATTTTTTGGATATTTTTACCTAAATTTTTACATATGGCACCTTTGAATGGTTTTCTCTTTTATTCTTCAATTCAACTAGGTCATTCATAGCTATCTACTAAGTTCATAGTTTGGTCATTATTTTTATGTTAGGCTCACATTAAATCCTATTTCTGTGTGACAGTACATAGCTAGATGTACTTTCAGTTATTTTGGTTGCCTATTGTAGACGTGTTGCAGGTCAGAATGTCTTGATTCGTTCGTTCTTTTATGCTTACATAACATTAGTTTCTGAAACTTCAACATGGAGCTGAACTGGGCTCTATGTATTATTTGCCAGAAAGACACCTCTGAACCCCTGAGATGTCCCTTGCAGACACCTGGGACAAGTGGTGATAAATCTCATGCCTATAGATCATTTCTTGCTAATGTCGAGCAATTCAGGGCGATTGACAATCTTCCAACTAAACTCTATTTTGGGAATGATGAAACTGCTACCAATTTTGTTTCACATTCTGCTGCTTGGCACAAATCTTGCCACCTAAAGTTTAACAATTCAAAGCTTATGAAAGCGACAAAGAAGAACGTGCAGAATGCTGTTGAATCTGAAGGGGGAAAGCCAATGAAATGCCAACGACTGGATGTTCGAAAGTGCTTCTTCTGTGATGGTGGCATAGATCAAGGGGCTCTCCATGAAGTATCAACATTTGATACTGACAGGAATATCCAAACCATGATCACTGAACTTAAGGACACAAGGCTTATGACAAGGATAATTGGAGGAGATTTAATTGCAATTGAGGCAAAATACCATTTACCATGCCTTGTAAAGCTGAGAAATCGTGGACTTGCTAAGAGCGACCAATGTCCAGAAAACATAGATGAAAAAATGAATAAGTCTCGCGCTTTCATTGAACCTCAGGACTACGTTGAAAAATGTGTTGATTCTGGAGTCCTTCACTTTATGCTATCGGAGCTCCACTCTTTGTATGTAAATCGACTTCAGGAACTGGGTGTCAGGAAGCAAGTCAACAAAACCAGACTGAAAAATCATTTGCTTCAATGCTTTCCAGATGCACAAGAACAATTTGATGGAAGGAATACAGTTCTTGTTTTCGAGGAGAGAAATATGCTAAGGGAAGCTCTGAGGAAGAGAGATTTTGATGAAGACACTCTCATTCTGGTAAAAGCTGTGAAGATTATTAGAAATGACATATTCAACCATACAGGCTTCAAATTCAATGGCTCCTTCCCAGAAAGATGTCAAGAAACCTCACTTCCCTCAAGCCTAAAGTCTCTTATCTCGATGATAATGAATGGCTCCAACTTGAAAGATAAATGTGAGTCTCAGGCTTGCCTCACAATGGGACAAGGCATTCTTTATAACACAAAGAAAAGGGCAACACCCACTACTAGGATGACCAGACACAGCCTTGAACATGAACCACCACTCCCTATTTACATAGGCCTTAATGTACATGTACAAACCAGGAGTCCACACGTCAAAAGAGAGGTCAAGGTGTACGCAGGAAAGTGTCTGGCCAAACAAAGCTGCCAGGCAAGTGGATGGATTTCCTACGTGATCAAATGAATAAGAAAGAGCTTTTTGCCTTTCTGACATCTAAGACTGAAGAGTTCAACTGGCCCCCAGACAAATCTCTGTATATCTAATCAGGGCAAGCTGTATCTTCCTTTGGTTCCAGCAGCACCATGTGCAGTTGCAATCGTGAAGAGGCAGACACCCAGATTGTGGTTCATATACAGCATGCCCTGAAACAAGGAGCAAAAACTGTCCATGTGCGTACTGTGGACACTGATGTCATTGTGATTCTTGCAGGTTTATTCCATGATTTACCTGTGATTCAAAAAAAGTCTGGGTAAGGACAAGTCTCAAGCACTGTTGATGTTCCATGCCTATTCAGGGTGTGATACAACATCTGCTTTCACTGGGAAGTCTAAGATGTCAGTTTGGCGGACCTGGCAAGCCTATGATGAAGCCACTGAAGTATTGTTTTTATTTTTTATTTTTTTTATTTTTATTTATATAGCACACATAATACAACTGACGTTGCCCAAGGTGCTTCACAAACAGGAAAATAAAACAATTTAAAACATTTACAAACAGTTAAATACATACAAACAATGGAATATACACATAACACACGAAACAAATACATATCTCTTTCACACCAAAAAGCCAAGCTACTTCAGACTTGCCCCCATGCTACATCTAATAAGTAGGTTTTTAACAACAACTTAAACACGGCCAACGACTTTGCTGATCTGATAGATTGCGGTAGGTTATTCCACAGTATCGGACCGACTCTAGAAAACGCTCTGTCACCTTTACGTTTCAGATTTGTTCTTACAGTCACAAGAAGATTTAAATTTTCTGATCTCAAAGACCTGGATGGAATGTATACGGACACTAAATCAGAAAGGTATGGTGGTGCTAAATTGTGTAGTGCTTTAAAAACCAAAACAATGATCTTGTAATGCACTCTATACTCGACTGGTAGCCAATTTAAAGATCTCAATAAAGGTGTTACATGGTCCGTTTTCTTTGCTGACTTAATCAATCTGGCTGCAGCATTTTGTATATTTTGCAAGCGTGCCAGAGCTTTTTTATCAATTCCAGCATATAGTGAATTACAATAATCCATTTTAGAGAAAACGATCGCCGAAATAGCTCTCTCAAGATTTGTTTGAGATAAAAATGGTTTAGTTTTTGCTAAGAGTTTTAAGTGAAAGAAACTAGATCTAACCACAGAGTTTATTTGTTTGTCCATTTTTAGCTCTGAGTCAAAAATAAAACCAAGGCTTTTTACCTTTTCAGAGATTGCACCTGCCAGGGGGGTATCTTTTAGTCGCTCGGACACTAAGTTAGAATTTGGACCGAAAACTATAACTTCAGTTTTCTCTTCATTTAGTTTTAAAAAATTAGCTGCCAGCCAATCTTTCACCTCCTTAATACAGGCCCATAAGTTACTGAAAGTATTCGTATTTAACTGTTTTACCGAAAAATACATCTGTACGTCATCCGCGTAGCAATGAAAAAACATATTGTGTTTCCGAAAAATAGAGCCGAGAGGTAGCATATATAACGAGAATAATGTAGGAGCTAAGATCGAACCCTGAGGAACCCCACACACTACCATGGACTTCTGGGACATGCAATCATTAACACACACAGAAACAGATCTATCTGCAAGATATGAATTAAACCACTCAAGAACTTTCCCTTTTAGGCCAACCCAAGATTCCAAACGCTGCAACAAAATCTTGTGGTCCACCATATCAAACGCAGCACAGAGATCAAGAATCAACAATACCGAGTTTTCCCCTTTGTCCAAAGTCAAGAGAATATCATTAAGCACCTTCACCAGTGCTGTCTCAGTGCTATGCCTTGACTTAAAACCAGATTGAAACATCTCAGTTATGGAGTTCACCCACAGGTGGTCTTGGAGTTGCTTAAAAACAACTCTTTCTAGCACCTTTGCTAAAAATGGCAAATTTAAAATTGGCCTAAAATTATTTGGATCGTCCATAGAGAGGTTTGGTCGTTTTAACAAAGGAGACACCACAGCATGTTTAAAATCTGTAGGACACACGCCTTGGCTAAGGCATTTGTTGATCAAGTTCACGATATTAAGATTCACTGTATCCACAATCTGCTTAAAGAGCCTAGGTGGCATGATGTCATCTTTTGAAGATGAAGGTTTTAGATGTGCCACAATATCTGCTAAAGCAGGCCGAGTCATTGGATAAAAATCACTCCACTCCCTAGGGGACGTCAATGGTGACGGAGTGGGAGCATCAGTCCCTACCTGTGATATATGAGCACGGTGGTTCTCAACCTTCCCTTTGAAAAAGTTTTGGAACCCCTCACAGGTAATAGTTACAGAGTCCGGATGCAAATTTTGGATCGGATTTATAGCCGCATTGATTGTGTCAAATAAGACTTTGGGATTATTTCCATTCTTAAAAATAGCCTCTGAATAAAATTTATGCTTAGCGTCCTTTGACCCCTTTTGAAATGCAACCAAAGATTCCCTAAACAAGTCATAATGCACTTGAATTTTAGATTTTCTCCATTTCCTCTCTGCCTGCCTAGACAGTCGTCTCAGGGTACGAATGTCATCATTTACCCATAGTGGGGAAGTATGACTAGTATGTTTAACTGTGAGTGGGGCAATAACATCAAGAATTTCAGAGCAGACCGATTTGAATTGCAAGAGATGTTCATCAACACTTAAAGAGCATAGTGCAGTTTCAGAGCATGTGGTTGCATACTTTCTGTAGAGTTCAGCAAATTCACCACTCGTCGCTGGAGTTATTTTTCGAAACTGCTTTTTTTTTCGAGGCCTCGTTAAAGTCTTTACGATACACAGATTAAAAGACACTGATTTATGATCTGAAAAGGGCACTTCATCAACATTTAAGTCGTGAATGGGCAGGTTATGAGATAACACCAGATCCAACATATGACCCAATCTATGAGTAGGCCCATTCACCCATTGTATTAAGTCATACGAATCAATCACATTCACAAACTCCTTTGAGACAGCGTCCTTAGCACAGCAGAGATGTACATTCAAGTCCCCAAGGATTAAAAAACGATCAAACTGCGTTGTCAGTCTACCTAAAAGATCCGAAATTTCCAAAATAAAATCTTTGTTTACCTTGGGGGGGCGATATATCAGTGCGATAGTAATAGGATTTATTGACATAATCTGAAACACTTGGAGCTCAAAACTATTGTAACGAGCCCACACTATTTGTCGACATTTAAAACCATCCTTAAAAATAGTCATAATGCCACCTCCACGCCCGGTTTCTCGCGGTGTGTTAAAGTACAAACAATCTTGCGGCAAGAGTTCTGACATCGGTGAGACATCTCCTACCTTCAACCACGTCTCAGTCAAAAATAAGAAGTCCAGCTTGTTTTCCGCTATAAAGTCGTTCAGGATAAAAGTTTTGTTTCTGACCGCCTGTACATTAAGTAATGCCATAATTAATCGCACTTCGCCGCTGGTCGTCTTTTTGGATTTGCTTCCATTGCCAGAAATCCATTCCAAAAATTAGATGCTGCTTCATGGCAGTTCCAAAAGCTTGAGAGACTGACTGTCATCTTGTATGACAAGTCCAGTCCTTCAAGCTCCATTGTCCAGAAGAGGAAATAACTCTTCTGCCATGGGAGTAGGACAATGATGAAACTGCCACCCACCCAAAATACTCTACTGCAGCACATCAGACGGGCAGTTTATCAGACTGGAATCTGGGCGACCAGCACACTCTCACAGCAAGGTATTCCTTCTCCAAGGGACTATGGATGGACCAAGGAATCAGGGTCTTGGGAACCAATTTGGATGAGACTTCCAGAAGTCCCCACCGCCTGCAGAGAACTTATTAAATGTTGCTGTAACGGGGATTGTTCCACCTGCAAATGTGGCAAAGCAAGTCTAGACTGCTCACCTCTTTGCAAATGCAACTGTAACGACTCATAATTATCAATTACAGGGCCAATAAAGACCATATTGCTAATACTTTAACATGTATTGAAGCTTTAGTTATGTAAAAGTTCATAAACATAAATAAACATATAAAATGTTAACTTTGGGATTCATTTGAATACTCTGTCTTGTGCAGGAATGTGAAAATCGCTGTGTTTTTAAGCATATTTCATTGATAATGATATACTTCTAATATGACGTTACAACGTTTTTTTCCGAGGGCTCCTAGGCCAAAATTACACTATAGACCCTAAGGAAACACTATGCAAAATTTGGTGCTTTTATCACCTCGGTAACGGTATTTTCACTACGCCACTGGACTATATGGGTTAGTTACGTATAAAGTATCTCATTGTAGTCCCATTCGAGTCGTTTTTGTAGGCTTTAAACTTCTTGATTTTTAAAAGACGATATCTCTGCTTACGTTGAACTTTCAACGCAGCAACTTTGCAGAGACTGTTCATGCACCAACAGCAACATTACACACTATTTAAAATGAAAAAAGTGAAATCGCAATCAACCACCCGTTTTAACCCATTCAAACATGCATCTTAGTCTGGGACTATCTTAAGCCTTTTCTGTGAAACCGGGCAAAGTGTCTATATCTCTGAATTAATATCTCAGGAATATCTCGGTACACGTAACTCAGAGAAAGAGGAAACATTGTTCATATTACCAACATTGTAACAATTGCAGGTTGAAAATCTGCAAACTTGCACTTTAAAAATGTTGAAGGATAAATGTGTCTGTTTAACTGAACATGACTTTAAACTCATGACTTGTATTATTTTATGGACGTTAGCTTGCTGCCAGAAGATGCTCCAGTGAGTAGCAGTCGCCTCTGATTAAAAGATATTTGTAATTGTATAACCTTGAACATGCATTTTCTGTAACGCTGCTTTGAATAGATATGTATTGTGAAAAGCACTATATGGTTTTACTATGGTAAAACTGTACCAACCATGTTATTATTTTTTTAAACCATGGGTCAACTATTGCTGTGATACTAGAGTAAAATGACAGTACTCATGACTATAACCATAGGTTTTGAAACCATATGGTTTGTTTTGTTTGTTACTATGGTTTTACTGCACATGCTTATTTCATGGTTCATTTTCATAAGGGTACAAATATACTTAAATTATTCCTAATAGTCACGTTGGATAACATAATCTGATAAATGTAAATGTATTCATTTAATCTGTTCATTGAAATTTTGTTTAATAAAAATTAATTTGCAACTGCTATTGAGACTGGTGTACATTGCATATTTTTTGAATCCATTATAGTGTAAGGGAATTTAGGTTAGCATGAGTAACATATAAACCGTGGACCGACCGTGGTCCCCAAAAAAACACTTATTATAAACCGTGGACCGACCGTGGTCCGCCAAAAAACACTATTATAAACCGTGGACCAACCGTGGTCCGCCAGAAAACACTTAATATAAACCAGTGGCACGATAGCGGACCACCGTCGGGAAAGCGGCGGCTGCCGCTGGAGGTCCGCTAGATGAGCAAAACGCCAGTGATCCGCTGGCGGCACCCACCGGTGGTCCGCCACTGGCCCGCTGGACTCATGTTAGCAGCCATAGCACATCTCTGATCTCCTAACACATATGACGCAAAACGAGCTTACGTCACGACGTCCGTTGTACTTATTTGGGACGTACCATTTTAATTGAAAAAGGGGGGCTGTTTTTCCTATCATGTCTACCTTAATGAATAACAGTTTAGGCTTGCACAATAATATCCAGATTAAATGTGAATGCCAGTATTTTGAAACATAATGTATTATTCCATTGCACAACAATGTATCTTTAATGAAGTATGAACGCTGATGATTTGGGTGAAATACCCTTCCTTTATAATGGTATACTATAGCGCTCTCTGCGATCGTTCTTTTCTCTCAGCGATCCACCACAATGAGGTAAGATTTCTAGGCCTACTGATGCAGACATAACCAAAGTCCCCGAAAATATGATTTTATTCGCTCATGTTTTGACAAAATTTTGAAGTGAAGGCATTGTCTTATGGACTTCATCCCAAGTACGTGGGTTCTGGGTTTGTAATGAGCTTTAAAATAGGCCGCTGTTCGCTTAACGTTAGTGTTCCACGTTGTCCCGTGCTCGGATAATAGCAGACAAAACTCTGATTTATCAACACAGCTGGCCTTTTAAAGTTAATAAATACATTTCTAAAGATATGTTTTGACTTTGCCTAAATTTGTAGGATTTGGTCCCGCTGTTTAAGCTAACGTTATGATTCAAACAAAAAAGATGTAACGTTACCTAGTTAATACTGTGATAAGTTATGTTAATATAGTAATCATTTTGCATGCATAAGTAAAGTTATTAACTATGTTCGCATGTCAGTTAAAACCCAACTGTTTACGTTACCATAATGTATGTAACGTTACCGCAAAAACGTTTTTTTTTTTAAGGCTTGATTTTGGTTAGCAAGGAAAGTTTTGAAAATACGGAAATGGAATGTTCTTTTTAGGTTTGGTTAAAGTCCCCTTAAATTTCAGCAACTTTGTCCTAATTTTTTCCCTGAATGTTTGCCTAATCTCTTTACTCTAATATAATTTAACATGCTAACGTTATAAATCATTAATCATCTGCAAGAACATCCCAACCTGCAAGAAGTCATTATTAATATTATTTCATCTGAAATATTATTTCATTATTTCAACAATATTATTTCATTGAAATAATTATTTCAATAATATTATATTATTTCAACCAACTAAATAATAATACTCAATTCAAGGCAATATTTATTATAAAGCAACAACCACTTTAAATTGATTGGTTCATTTGCCAACCAAACAACATTTTTTTTCCAATGTAGTAGAAAAAATATATATACTATGCAAGTCAGTGGCTACTGTCTGGTTTCTGACATTCCTCAATTTCTTCATTTGTGTTCAGCAGAAGAAAGAAACTCATACAGGTTTGAAACAACTTGAGGGTGGGTAAATGATGTCAGAATTGTCATTTTTGGGTGAACAATGCCTTTTTTTCACCCAAATCTGTTTACCTACCTGTTTACCTAACAAGTGTGTTTTTGTGTGTCTTATTATTGTAATGGGTACAGTGTACCCTAAGTTATTTTATAGTGTTATTTATATTGTAGTTATATTGTAGTCAATTTGCCATAGAATTGTAAATGTATTTTCTTGTTTGTATTGTAATGCTTTTTTTTACATCTTGGCCAGGGGACTACAGATGAAAAATAGCCTTTTGGCTAATTCTGGCTTTTTTAACCATGTTTGTTCATGCGTTTTATGAAATTGCACTGTCCCCTTTTAAATAAACCAATAATTCAAATAAAATCAAACCTGTTTACATAGATAGAAAAAACATGTTGTTTGGCAAATGAACCATTCAATTTAAAGTGGTTGTTGCTTTGTAATAAATATTGCCTTGAATTGAGTATATCATTCAGTCTCATTTAGTTGGTTGAAATAATATACCCCCACACACACACTTTTACTATTTAACTCTTAATAAACTTAGAAATATTTTGCCAAAGCCTTTTAGTAAATGGACAGTTAAAAAAAGATGAACAACTGGTTAATCTGATTCACCACAAAAGGAGCAACTGAGGCAAATCTCAAACTTTTGCACGTAATGGTTTGCTTGAGAATTGTTTATTTGAGGGTAATACTTGTGGATTCTTTTGAAATAAATATTTTACTTTGTTGGTTAAATTATATGGAAGTATTAATCCTTTCTTTAAAAATAAGGAAAGAAACACGTATAGGTAACTGCTGAAAACATTATTTTCCATTTAATATATGTGTGGGGGGAGGGGCTATTACATTACCACAAAGTACATTCAGAATTACAATAATATAAACAAAAGAAAATGTACAGCCTAGTAGTTGGCTGACATTTACAGAAATAATTTAAAGCTGTCCTGTTATCCGAATGGTTTTCTTAATAGGCTATATATTCTGATTATATGTTGAGGAATAAAAAAAGAGGTTTGGTTTTACTCTATATTTGCATTTATGTATAGGATATTTAGTTAATGTTTAGACTTCGGTTGTCTCGAAAGTCAGAAAACGAAATGAATCCAGCACTTTGAAAGATTCAGCTCAAAGGCCGGTTAGCGCCCTCTAGAGGAAGACACCATATCGCGTCCTTGCAGGTAATGTGGACAGATAGGCTTGTGTGCATTTGTGAATCAAGGCCGCGGAACAACAGTCTCAAAAGTCACGTGATTTACTGTGCATGAAATTACAGGTACAGATAAAGCATTTGTGGATTGTGAGCAAAGCAATGTGACTAAGCACAATAATGCATGATTGCAGTGTGTGTGGATCGCTGTGTGTGTGAGGATCTCTTGCGTGCATCTGTGGATTGTTATGTGTGTGTGTGGAGCTGTCGCGTGCATCTGTGGATTGATTTGCGAGTGTGGATCTCTCGCGTGCATCTGTCAAATGGTGCGCACGAATGTGGATCTCTCGCGTGCATTTGTGGAAGGTTTTGAGACTCTTTTCACTCCATATTCGTTTCAACACGCAACCACGTGACTGCTTCATATTCTGATTCAAAAATAGCGTGAACACCTTGTGCAGGTTTCGAGCATAGACCGTAAAAAAGGTTTCGAGGAAGCGTGCCGCTCAAGCCCTGAAAAATGAAGCCAAAGCATCTCAGTCCTAATAGGTCATAAACCCCGTCTTCCCAACTAAACAATTAAATTACACTTCAAATATCTTTTTTCCAAAGGTGGTTTCTGTCATTTGCGGTCGTTTTTATCACGCTGATGTAAATTCAAGTGTCTTGTTTTTAAAATAGGTTTGTTTTTAGTTAGGCCTAGTTATTTGATGCGGTAGTGTGACGTCATGATTGACAAATATAAAGATAAAATAAATATAAGAATTAATTATAATGTAAATTGATATTTACGTGTAATTGTATGCATACTCAAGTGTATAATATATTTTATATATAATATAAATACTTATATAAATATAATATAAATACAAAATATAAATAAAATAACAATTTATAATTTTATTGCTTTATGGTTTTATGGTTGCACTATAGTGCACAAAGTGATTTATTACATAAAACAATACAAATAAAAAAATAGGGAAAGGTAGCTTTTCCACCTTTTGACCACAAGATGTCGTTAGTGTGTACCATGTTGAAAAGCTTCGAGTAATGAACCAATTTACGATATACACTTGAGGGGAAAGCCTCAGTGCTTCACAAAGCTTCATTTCACCATCACTACATTATAGCATAGAAATATAACTATTTTATAATAAAATTAACATTACCTTGTTTTAATAGTGCTGCTTTTATATATGGATATAACTATAATATATAATAGTGTGCGCAATCTTGTCACGGTCACTGGAGCCTGAAACTAACCTGTGTAAACTAACCCTGGAACAGAACCTGCTCTGGAGTTGCATGAGCTCTTCTTTTTTATATTTAGAATGTTTTATTTTCTTTAACTATAGCTTAGAATATATATACAGGTCCTTCTATAATATGCTAATTTTTTGAGAAGGACCTGTGTGTGTGTGTGTGTGTGTGTGTGTATATATATATATATATATAAGTTTTTTTTTTTTTTTTTTTTTTTACTGTCTTTATTATTATCATTATAGTCAGGACCGGCGAGTGCACTTCTGCCGCTGTGGGTGAAAAACAATTGTGCCGCCCCTCTATTTGCAACGTATACCGGCAACAACACACAAAGACCAATATGTCATACGTATAACGCAAAACCAGCAACAACAAAGACCAATAGCCTATGGCATACATATCAGGGCCTGAATTTCGTTTTGGAAAATGGGGGGGGATGGAAAATGATTCTTATGGGGGGGGGGGTTTATTTGAGGGGGAAGATTAGATTTTTTATTTGTTTTTGTATTACATTTATCTCCTAAAGTATTTAGGAGGTAAATGCATTTTTTTATTTGCATTTAAAAAATGCTTTTTTTTGCATTTAAACTCATTGCATTTTACAATGAGGTAATTTTGTTCTTAAGAATTTACGCAACACAAGGAAGCTTGATTTCAATCTTTGAATTAAATTGAAAAAAGTAGCACAAATAAATACAATAGAATAAAGATACCTATAAAGAGAAATAAAGAGAAAAGTTTTTGCTTAGGTCTGACACTAGTATTCAGAAATAGTAGCTACTACAGAGACTGAATAAAGTAATCAAATGTAAAAAAACACTGGGTAGTATTTTAGTCCTGACTAAATTAAATACATAGGCTATTAATCCTGATTCCTTCAAATGAAAGCTATGTTTTGACAACCAAATTAATGACACACTATATGGCTGCTGTCACATTAAGAGCTCGTGCACAGATCCTGTAGCCACCAACATTATACGGTCACGTGCGATGTATGCTTATTAAGACATAACCGACTGTGTTTAGAGGATACTCAGCAAGACCGAAATTGACATGATTTTCTCATGTTTTTGACTGTTAAAGCGATATAATCCACGAAAAATAACTTGTTACCCGCAAGCTGTTTGTGAGGCGGCTTGTATGTGTGACGAAAAAAAACATCTCTCATACAGCGCGCGCCTACCGAATAGTTCAAGATCGTGTGAATGTTTAAAGGGGTCATGACATGAGAAACCAAATTTGCATTGATCTTTTGGTATATAAGAGATCTATGTACTATTAAAACTTCCTGCAAGTTTCATAGCTTAAGACGTCCTCCCCATTATAAACGAAGCATTTATTTAATCAAGCTCTAAATACAGCTCGTTCTGGATCCATGGTAAGAAGTGACGTCACGGTGCGAAGTGACGTACCAGTCGTTTGCATATGACCGCATCCAGCGCAAGACAACTACGCCTCATTTCGCATCATCGCATGCGTTGTCGTGCAGCGAGTGGGTCTGTTTACAAGATACAAAATGTTTGAATACGCTGCCGAACGATCCAGACGTCAGGGAAAGCAGATGGATGTAGTTTATTTGCAGCATATGCAGCGCGCCAAAGCCTTATTTGAACGGTGAGTGATGACAGGGCATGTTACTGAAAGAACGAGCAGAGAGAGAGAGAGCCCCGGCTGCGTGCGCGCCTTCAAACTGTCTTGCTCTCTCTCTCTCTCTCTCTCTCTCTCTCTCTCTCTCTCCCTCCCTCTCTCCCTCTCTCCCTCCCTCGCGCATATGAATCAAAATCAATTGAGAATTGACACGATGGTAAAAGATTGGAAGACCGAAGTTTCACGTGGTGGAGCATTGTGTAGTCTACATCATGTGATACAAAATGATTAACGTTAATAATTTATGCATAAGCAGCACTGACGTTAGCCAATCATAACAGTATAGGCGTTAACACTGAAGTCTTAAAGGGGAAACACCCCAAAACAGACTGTTTGAATCAGAGGTGAGAAACAGGGTGGGAAAATGTCATAAATCACTACATTTTAAAAGTTTTTTTGTACAAAAAACTATAGTAATACTATAATTGCACCTAAGGGAACATAAAACAAAACAAAAAACCATGTCATGACCCCTTTAAACTGGTAAGACTTAAAAAGATGTGCAAATGGTAAACTTTAGTTACTCATGATGCAATGCTGGCCCGATTATGCAAGTGACAATTCCGTCTATTCCGACTCCCGAAACGCGAGTGTAGCCTATTATCGCCTGCAGCGCTGAACGACTGCCTTGAGCAGCCCATGTTGAGAGACGAGAGAGAGAGACGCAGCACCACTGAATCACTTGCGCTGTTTGTGAAATTGCGTCTCGCAGAAAGTTTTAAAATGACTGATTTTATTTTATAATCTGTGTGGATTAATTTACTACCTACATGCTAAAGTGAATCGATGTTTGCGGGAATTTCCCGCAGTATAAGTGAGAGACCTGCGGGAATGATTACAATTATGCGCAATACCCGCAATCCCGCGCCGAAATTCGAGCCCTGCATATAACGCAAAACAGTGGCGTGTACAGACCTTCGCAGGGGCGGAGGGACCAAAAAGGGCACTAAAAAATTTTTTTTGTTTGTTTTTATTCTTTCTTTCCTTGGCATTCTAAGAAAATATGTGGATACAATTAGAATGCATAACACATCAAATGAAAATAGGGAAATTATGATAATATTACTAAATATTATTTACTTTACCAAACAAAACAGTGAGAATCAAAAGGTAATTATGGAAAATAAATTTTGAGTTTTGTTGATGTTGTAAATTTATTATATGTATGAAAGTGTTAGCTATCATGAATCATTATTACATGGCTTGTTAGAATTCCAATGTAGAATGCGATATATATTCAATATATAATATTTCTTGATAACAGACCACTGCTAAGTATAACACACCATTGCCATGAAAAACAGAGCGTTGCCATGGACACAGTTCAGAGACGGAACGGACTATTTTCTTTAGCGGAAGCAATACAATCGTTTTTAAATCAATAAACTCCTTTTTAAATTAATATTTTGTCAAATTATTGATTTATTTGGTAGGTAGCCATGTAATAAGTGGGGTAATGTAGAGCGAGGCGGTTGTTATAGCGAATACAGCCCCTTCACGCTGATTCAAGATCCCTCCGTCGGGGTCATAATCAGCCTGCACTCTTAGAAGAAAAGGTTCTATCGGCGCTACGTATTTGGAACCCCTGAAAGGTTCTGTACAGAACCCTTTTTAAGTGTTCAATAAAAATAACCCTTTAGGGTTCTTTGTAACCAGGAAAAAGGTTCTATATGGAACCTTTTAGGGGTTCATTCATTAGGGCCCGAGCACCAATGATGAGAGGACCCTATTGTTTTTGCTCTGTTTATTATTATTCTTCCGCTGCTTCTTCTCTTAAAAGAATCGCTTTTTAGAGGGCCTAAACATGCTCGAAAACTCATGAAACTTTCCACACGCTTCAGAAGTGGTGAAAATTTACGTGTGATGTGGTTTTCAAAATTGGGTGGGGCAAATTCTATAAATTATTGCCCCCACATTTTGCCCCGGCTCTACGTTTCACGTACAGGTATGAAATTTGGTACATACATGTAATGACCCAATACCTACAAAAAAAGTCTCTTGGAGCGTAGCCCTAAACACAACAGGAAGTGAGCTATTTTGAACTTCCTCCTAGATTTTGTGCAGTTTTCGTAATTTCCTGATGTTGTATTTCAACGAACTCCTCCTAGAGATTTAATCAGTTCCACATCATATTTTGTCAGTCTAATCTTAAGGCCTTTGTGACGTTAAATAGCGAAGATCTAGAGTTTTCGTCGAAGGATGTGACCTCGGCGGCCTGACAAAAATGTAGAAGTGCAAATCCAATTTCAGCCTCTGGGTGAAATATGCATCATCAGATCATTTCTGTGTAAATGTTGAATGCAGTTCCGGTGTTGCTAGGCAACCACAGACAGCCTGCAGTAACTCAGCCATACAATGTCCGATCTGCCCCAAACTTCACATGTGTGATAAGAGTCCTGTCCTGAACACATGACCATGCTCATATTAGATTATTGTAATAGCACCACCTGCTGGTAGCAGGAAGTGTGGCAAATACAAATACTTTTGTGTTTGTATTTTTTGTTACAACCACAGACAGTCTGCAGTAACTCAGGCATACAATGTCCGATCTGCCCCAAACTTCACGTTTGATAAGAGTCCTGTCCTGAACACGTGCCCATGCTCATATTTGGTTATAGTAATAGCGCCACCTGCTGGTAGCAGGAAGTGTGACAAATACAAATACTTTGACATAGTCCTCCTGTATTTATTATCATTACATACTGCCCACCGTGCTCTGTCTTCCTAAAGCCACTGGGTGGGGATGGCACGAGTGCGAGGGCCCTTTCATCGCTGCTTGCAGCTTTAATTATCATTTGTTTTGTCCTTTCTGGATTAAATATTTCATATTATTGACAAACATCAAGACTCTAAAATGTATTTATGAATGCATGTGAATGATCACAAAATTCAAGATATGGGGGTTAGAAAATGTATATATTTATATCATTTTATATAGTTAATCAATATCACACGAAGAGTGCCATTTCAGTTTTTCTCCTCCAAAAATCAACATGATTAAAATGTGATATTAAGTTACTACAACAATTTAATAAACAATAATTTAATTACAACTACAAAATGTTGCAGAATAATGTAATATATGAATGAATAATAGCCTATAAAGAACCTTTGTGCCAAAAGGGTTCTTGCTTGTCATTATAGAACCTTTTTAGCATAAAAGGTTCTTTGGAGTTGAGTAAAGAACCCTATGGTTCTATATAGAACCCCAATGAACCCTTTTTTCTAAGAGTGTGTCGGGTTTGTATTCGCTATAACAACCGCCTTGCATCCCTTACGTAACACTTTACAATACGGTTTCATTAGTTAAATTAGTTAACATTACTAATAATGAACTGCACTTCATCAGCATTTACTAAAACATTAAAATCAAAAGTTGTATTTGTTATCATTAGTTAATGCACTGACTGTGACATTCCGTTACCTGCTGCTCGCAGTGAAGACTCCGCGCGAACTGCTACGTAGTGCGTACCAGAACCGTTACATGCGTACGAGGCGCTGCAAAGGAAGCTCCGCCTACCACTTCTCCGCAAATTTTTTTGAATATATATAATATTTGTTTGTATTATTATTGTTAGTGGCAAGGGTGTGTAAGTGTATTATTTATTATAATATTTATAATAATAATAATAATTATTATTTACAATTATCAGAAAAGGGCACAATACATTTTGAGACAAAAGGGGTAGGGGCTTGAGCCCCCCCGCCCCCCCCCCCCCCCCCCCCCCCTGTGCACGCCACTGACGCAAAACCAGCAACAACACGCAAAGACCAATAAGCCATAGGCCTACATATAACGCAAATAGTGTGCAACGCAAGTGTGCCCAAAATGTCAACAATATTAAAGTTTTATGCTCGCGGCTGAACCGCGTTGTGTGTACAGGCAGAGTAGGCTACTCTATGGGTAAGTTAGCATTGCTTTATTTCGTTTTCAAGTACATTTAAGGGAAGACTTGTCAAGAAGCTTATTTTATTAATTAATATATTATATAACTTTTGGTTCATCTTTGTTTTTGGACATTTGTTTTCTTTTTAAATTGATGAAGGTAATTTGATTGACTGTTTAAAACACAATAGATATCATCAATGAGCTTTTTGAGTAAAACTGCTGTGTATTTTGGCCATGATCAATGAATTGTCACTTTAGTTCAGAGTAAGCGGCATGGCAAAAATAGACTGGGTGCCGAAACTATCGCGGCACTGCTGCTCCTGCTCTGCTACACACTGCCCACCTCTGCGTGCGGTGTGTGAATGCTCTGTTGACATGGGTCCCGAAAAAAATATGCGCTGCTTATGCTCTGCTAACGTGTGCAGTGTGAAACCGGCATTACGCCACGAGTCATGACTCGTGAGAGCAGGGGGCGGGGCAGCAGCAGCTCAGCAAATCATATAGCCTATAGAGTGCCGAAGTGATGACGTCACTTTGTAGGACAACTCGGAAGCTAGCGGCGCATGGGTTCCCTCGGTCGAAAAGCTATGCATTTTCCCCATAGACTTTTGGAAAATCGCAAAAAATAAGATCTGTGTTCAACAAAGAGTTGTGACCCTTACACGTTTTGTCTATCAAGATAATCTTTACAAGTTAATCCAAAATTTATAAATTTTGAAGCCTATATAAAGATTTAAAAAAACACAAGCAGACACAATAAAGTTTAAAAAACCACAAGCAGGTTATAACTGTGTGTTCTATGTCATAGATCAAAACGTGAAAATATTTAGAGGCTTTGTTCACCACAGACCTTATTTCAGGCGATTTAGCAAAAACCCATTCAAAAATCCCATACGCTTTAGAGCGAGGGAACCGGGAGTGCTAAAATGCTAACTCACTTCCACGTTTTGGCCTACAGAGTGACGTCGTAACTTCGGCACTCTATTTTGTGAATTGTTCATTCCCGGTTGGCGCACGTTTTGCCGCCGTTACAAAACTGCCGCTCTAGGCAATTGCCTAGTTCGCCTTTATGGACGTGCCGGCCCTGATTATAGTTGTCATACTTGGTGTCAGTGGTGGGCCGTCAGGGCTAGCAAGGCCTTCTCTGCTGGCCTAAACACTATCTGATATCAATAACTTGCACTACTAATATAATTTTTCTCCATGAATGAGTATTAAATTATTCCCAATAGTCAATTCTCTTAATTTCATAGTTTTTCTCTTGGTTGCGCTTCTTCCAGTAGTGCATGTTTATGTTAGAGCTTTTATTCTGTCATATTTCAGCCATCATGTGTTTCCAGGGTCAAAGAAATCTGCCTTGAGGCCTTCATAATAGTGCGGGTGCCTGTAGCTTAAAGGATTAGTTCACCTCAAAATGAAAATTTCCTGATAATTTACTCACCCCAATGCCATCCAAGATGTTCATGTCTTTATATCTTCAGTGGAAAATAAATTTTGTGGCTATTTAATGTGTCGTTAAACACAATTCGGTAACTTTATTTTGATGGTCCCTTTTGAACGTGCTATTGACTATAAGTAACTTTGCAACTATGTCAACTAACTCTCATTGGAGTATTAGTAGACTGTCTGCTTAATATCTGCAAATGCTTTATTGTGATATCCTCCAACAGACACTCTACTGACTATAAGTAATTTTGCAACTACATGTCAACTTAATCTAACCCTTCCAGTCTACTAATACTCTACTAACACTCTTATGAGAGTTAGACATGTAGGAGCAACGTTACTTAGGCTATAGTCAACAGAATGTGTTAAAGGGACCATCAAAATAAAGTGAAACCCACAATTCTATACATCTGCTTAAATTTTTTTGATTTTAAAAATAAATAAATTATGCTGTCCTCTATATTTGAGATGTTTAGATTGTAGATGTTTTATTGTCTTATACATTTTCTGTTTATTTACCTCTCTAAATAAAAGAACATGAGATGAGTTTGAATTTTAATATTTGATCTTTCAGCATGCTCAGACTGCAGAAGCGCTTGGCATCCAGTGTCTTGTGTTGTGGAAAGAAGAAGGTTTGGCTGGACCCCAATGAAACCAATGAGATTGCAAATGCCAATTCCCGTAAGATTTTTTATTTATTTATTTCTTATGTCAGGTCACAAATGCATCAAGAAACATTTACCATTGCTCATAAGCCAATAAAATAAATTCACACTCCCTCATGTTTAAAACATCATGACTTATTTTTCTGGGAACACAAAATATGTTTATCAGAACATTCATTCTAAAATTGTAATATAATGGTCAACACTAATAAAACACATAAGTAAACATTTATCAATATGTTCTAAATGTCACAATTTAAATAATTGACATAACTTAATTTGTGACATTTTCCAAAGTGAAAGTGTAACCAAGGGTCCTTAATTTCTCTTCTCCACCTTTACGAATGTCATTCCAAATTTGTACGTGGTCTGCTGAAGTTTTTTTTTTTTTTTAGTTTGTAATGTTATTTTTAGTCCAGTGATCCTGTTGTTTTTTCTGCCTGTGAGCGGGTGAAAGAGGCGATGAAGTTGTAGGCGTTGGTTTGTAGGGTTGGGAACCGAGAATTGGTTCTTATCCAGAACCTTTAGTGTTTTTGAAAAATACCGGAACTGTGCAAAATTCCTAAGTTTCGATTCCCGAAAACGGTTCTGGTGTGATGTGTGTTTGAAGTGCTGGGAGCTTATCCTTTCATAGCGATGTCTCACCTCATATTAAAATAGTAATGAATGCACTGAAAAGCCCTCGTGCTACTCAAATACGTTTTGCGTCAGATATCAACACAGAGAGAGAGTGTAAGACAGTAGAGCTACAGGATTAATCTGTAAAAGATCTCGATCTCGATTCAAACACCCACACAATCTTATTCCTAAATAACAAAAACTTAACACCCGAACATTCAAATCTGCAAGCACTGTCGTTGACCCAGAAAGAGCAGTTGTCAATATATATGAAACAGCTTTACTTTCAAAGTCTTTTCAACCACAGAAGTACTGAGATAAGTTTATAGTTTGAGTATAACCACTGATGTCTACGGTAGCAAAGTAAATCACTTTTTGAAAGTCGCTTTCTTCAAATAACGAGTGTGGAGTTAACGTTCATAAAGACGACTGTTGTTAAAGCTGCAGTCCGTAACTTTATGTTCAGAATTTACTCAATTTATACAATGAGCGAGTACATCATAAATGCCTTTTTTCAAACAGTTTTTTTGTCCGCTGTGGAGCCCAGTACCTGCGTGACTCGTCATAGACAATAACAGAGAGAAGTAGCTCCGGCAACAATGTTCTTCCGCAAGATGTATGCAGTTCTGTTTATTACCTGCTAGAGCGCTGATTCATCCAGTAATGAAACAAGTGAAGTCTTTATGAATTGATCTTTCAAACCGATTTTAAAAATATTATGTTTTAGACACATCTTACATGTATGTTCAAGCATCTTCTTCTCCTTTCTGAGAGGGTATTCTCCACTGCTGGAGATACAATAAGCTAGGAGAGGTACCAAATTATCCTAGAGAATGCAGAATGTTTATTTTCCTTCAGAAAAATAAAATATGTCTGCAAAAATGGCTGAATTTGTTGACATTACCAGTCTGTTAAACTAATTTAAAAAGTATAAGAAATAAACACAAAAAGGATTGTGCAATTTTCCTCTTACTACAAATTTTTTGGTAGTTGTTTTAATCATTTTTATTGAATGGGAATCCAAACCGGAATCGTTTGTTGGAACCGGAAAATTTTATTTTGTCCAAATCAATTGATTTGTCCATCTGTCTTATGATGCATTCATTTTTATTATGTAGTAAATCTTGTTAATTACAATTTTAAAAAGAATTACCTGTAAAAAAAAACAAAACATTTGAAGCCTAATAAGAATGTCCTGAGCCTATCTCAAGAATTGGTATCAAGGCTGAATAAGTTTCTGTTTGTTTTAATCTGATCTGTGTCGGCTATCTTGAGCCCGATCTCTTATTTTGCGTCAGCTGTCACGTAGTTGTTGTGCAGTAGGTGGCAGAAATTTGTTTTTGCCAAATGCCATTAAAAGAAAAAGCTCAAATGTGATTTTGTGACATGAGAACCAATGAAGTCTGTTCTAGTGTGTCACAGACACAGGGTTTCCCCTAGGATTTTTTTTCAAGGGGGGTGGTAGACCCTTCCAAAACTACTAAGCCACTTTCACACAGCGCGTTGATCCCGAGAAATTGCCAGAACTTCCTTTGCCACACAGCCTTCTGTGTGAACGCAAACACGACCCGGGATTGATGCCGGGATCGGTGCTGGGTTGAGGACCTAGTAACTTTGCCGTGTTCAGTCCCGGACTGTCAACAAAAGCCGCAATCAATGCCGTTTTGTAGAGATGCTCCGATCAGCATTTTTGGGGCCGATCACCGATTACCGATCACCAAAATCATGATCTGCCGATTGCCGATTACTGCCGATCACAGAATGGCAGGGGAATGGGAATTTTTTATCTATAATCTAGCAGAGTTTGCACCATTTGTAGAAATGAAACTAACTATGAATTATGAAATATTATGAAATATGAAAACTGTATTGAAAAAAAAAAAACAGTAGAAATAAATATGCTACAGTCAAGATCTTGAAGAACCACCAAGTGTTTATTTAATTGAATTTAGAAAATGAGATAACTTAAGCCTACTGTAGGCCATCTTCCCCAAATAAGGCAGAGTAACATACAATTATTCCAAACAAAGAGGGGTCAGGCAGATTAACACACATTAGATCAGCTTAATGGGATGGGATCAAGTTACACTTAGGCATACTTGGAAATTGTAGTCTCTTAATATACTGCAGTGTTAATTTTGACAGCAAATTTTGATTTAGTTTTAGTCATAGTCTTTTGACTAATGCCATTTAGTTTCAGTCATATTTTAGTCATCTGAATTGTTTTAGTTTTAGTCTAGTTTTAGTCGACAAAATACAATAAGAATTTAGTTGACTAAATCTACAGTAGATTTAGTAGACTAAAATATAATGGGTTCAGTTAAATTGTAATGCATTAATTTAGAATTTCTCTAAAATTTCCAAACACATTATATATTCCTGTAGAAAACATCTATTAACCTGTTAATATGAATAATTTTTAAAGATTGAACATGCAATACAGACACAGATTTAGCACTGTGACATAAAATAATATCTTAAAATTAAATAAAAACACTTCTCCTAAAGTAAGTCTTTTTTTCTTCAATGAATGATGCACTCTTTAACATACATCATTCTTTATTCTTTCAAGCAGACATATTTATTTGTAGCAGTGAATGCTTTTCTCTTTTTATTTTGTTGTTTGATTAATATTAAGTGTACAGACGGCATTAGGTTTATTACGCACTGTCACATTAAGACCGACTGTGCAGATCCAATTGCACTGATGCACGTCCGATATTCTCACAGGCTGCTGTACGCTCTGTAAAGACATAACCGACTGTGTTTACGCGAATACTCTCCAAAACTGACATTTAGACATAATTGTGTGTGTATTTGCCCATTCAGACACGAAAGAGGGCTCAGTTCAGTCCTCGCGCGCTGTATAGCGGTCTATGTGCAGGGCTGCACGCTTCGCGTCGGTTGTGTGTGTAACGTTATGTGTGTGTGCGCACAGAAAAACATACTGAATAAAGCTCTTTTGCGTCGTCAGTTATTCAGATAGATAGATGTCTTCTCTTTCTCCCAGACGTTTACATTTTTTAACGATTTATGAGACGTGCATCAAGCGCGTGCAACTCGTGTCCCGCGAACATCAGACATCTAATTAATCTCCAGTTAACTAGCAGAGCGTTCATCAAGCGCATGCAACTCGTGAATAGAATTCGAATACACGCTACAAATAGTTAAATCTATGTATTTACTCTCGCCGTTAGCAACGTCTCTGTCAGACACTTTGAAAAACTTCCAGAAGGGAGAACTCATGTTGACACTGGCAAGCTCCGCTCTGATGTTGTGTCCCCTTGCGCATGCATGCAGGTGGAAAAAAGTCGCGCGAGTAATTTACGTCACATGATCGGCTTTTTTGATCGGTGCTTTTGGGGTTCGCCGATCAAGCTATTTTTAGCCAATATCGGCCGATCATGATCGGCTGCCGATCAATCAGAGCATCACTACCGTTTTGTAATGATGATGCTGATGCCGGGATTGTTCACCAACTAGTGAAACGGTACGTAATGCGCTAGTTTATGATCGAATCAGAGAGAAAAATGCACAAGCGTGGTTTTTCGAGAGAGAAATCGCAGCTCATAAGCAAACTTAAGACCAGTGTTGGGAGTAACGCGTTAATGTAATTCCACTACTTTTAGCGGTAACAAGCATGTAACTAAATTTTTTTTGGGATCAAATAACGCATTTGCAATTAATGAAAGGAGTTTGTTACTCGCGTTACTCTCTTTTGTGAAAAATGAACGCTTGCAGACAAGACAGAGGCCTACTTTGGTTGCTTCTGATCTAATGTCGCAGCAGTGATAATTTCGTTACAACGACATTTTTTCACAGACGAAAATGAGACGATAACTAAATAAAAAACAGTTTTGAATGACAAAACTATGATGAAAATCTATTGACATTTTCATCTACGAATAAAAACGAAAATCTTAGGTAGGTACTATTTGGGAAGAGATCAAGTCAGAACTGATGTCCGGCTGCGTTCGTGGAAGATGCGCACATTTGAGTCGTAATGTGCTGCTCTACCCGGCGTGACTAGAGTTGGCTTGCGCTTGATGCATGTCTCATAAAACTGAATGAAAAACTATAAAAAATGTAAACATCTGGGAGAAAGAGAAGAGCAGACATAGATCTGAATTAGAGTGAAGATGCGGTAGTACAGTTTTCTGTGCGCACACACCTGAAGCGTGCAGCTGTATAGACAGCTATACACTGTGCGAGTACTGAACTGAGCTCTCTTTCGCATCTGAATGGACAAATACACAACATTATGTCTAAATGTCCCTTTTGGAGAGTATTCATGTAATCACAGTCAGTTATGTATTTACAGAACGTTAACAGTTGTGAGAACAGATTTGAATCGGATAAGCATCAGTGCAATTGTATCTGCACATTCGGCCTTAAAATAAGTGCGTAATAAAACTAATGTCGTCTGTGCTCTTAATAATAATCAACCAATAAAAGAGAAGCATTCACTGCTCTTTAATAAGGATGAATTGTATTTAATTTCTTCAAATAAATATGTATTCTTGAAAGATTAAAGAATGATACCGTAATTTGTTATAAAGAATGCATATATCATTCATTAAAAAGATGTTCCATGTCCTACTTTATCAGAAGTGGTTTTATTTAATTTGACGATATTTTTATATCAGAGGAGTTAAATCTGTGTCTGTATTGCATGTTTAAGCTTAAAAATCATTCATATTAGCAGGTTAATATGTTTTCTCTTGGGAGTATATAATGGGCTTTGAAATTGAGAAATTCTATACGCATTACAATTTAACTAAACCCAGTAGATTTGAGTAGATTTGACTAAATCTACTGAAGATTTAGGTGACTAAAATCGTATTGTGTTTTGTCGACTTAAAATAGACTAAAACAATTCAGATGAGTAAAATATGACAAACTAGATGGCATTTTAGTCAAAACAAAAGACTATGGCTAAAACTAAATCAAAATTTGCTGTCAAAATTAACACTGCGTTGCAGGACCTTATGGTCGCGCAATGATACACCAATCGAACAATGAGCATTAAACCACAGCATGGCCGATAGTGCGGATAGAATGAGTTTTCTCTCCTGGAAGTATGGACATTACTTTTCGCTCATCGGAATTAAAGACTAAAATGTAGTGGGGAGTTGTCAATTATGTGCAGGTGTAAACAACCTATCCACATGTAGTACCAATTCAAATCTTTTGAAGCACCTGTTGAAGCAACACGCTTCGACAAAGCTAGTACCAAAAGATCCCAGGCCAGCCCTACGGATGCTGAAGGCATGTGATCAAGCTAAAATGTTTGTGTTTGTCTGTGTCTGTCTGTTTGTCTCAATGTGTAAAAATTTTGTATCTATTAACAGAAATGCAATATGACATCCATAACTATGTTTTCAGTGGTGTATAAAGAACTTACTTAATAAATCGTAATGTTTTTATTACCTTAGAATGAGACATTTATATCTACATAACCGCGGGCACCCCCTTCTATGAAGGTCGACATATTGTGACGTCATGTTTCTACCGTAGCCGACAGCGAACACACAGCGCTACAGAGCGCGTTTCGTCACTGCCTTGAAAGAGAAGCCACAGAAACCTAGAAGAAGCTAGCCATAAACACCGTGAGTAGTGACTTTTCCCTTGTCAGTGGTGTAAAATATGTAGTTGGATTGTTTCATGTAACTTAGTTCTTCTCCCTCGCTGTGTTATGGCTTTGCTATGTGGGGATAAATGTGCTGGTGGTTACGTTCGTGAAACAGCTGATTAGTACTCTTGTCATTAACCGTAAAACAGTAACGTTATAGGAATCACCAACCCGTCGATCGCGGTCGACAAGTCGATCTTTTGAAGCATTTTAAGTCGATCGCGAAGAGTTTTCAAAATCAGAGAAGCCTATTGTGTGTAGTAGCCTAACTGGTGTCTAGGGGATGCGGAGGCGCGCGCGCTGTTACAATCATGTCATTTTTGCCGCACGCACCTTTGGGCTCATGCGGACGCGTCGAGTTTAAACAAGGCTTTACGCTTTAACCAGCTCAGCCACAGTAACAGCTCATATTAGCCAGCTAAACTTTTACTACCCTGTTATAAAAAATATATAGGCCTAGTTGCATAGTTTCATGTGGTTCTTCTCCCTCGCTGTATTATGGGTTTGCTATGTGGGGAGAAATGGGCTGGTTACGTTTGTGAGACAATCAGCTGATTACTATTATTATATTATATATTAAGACCCTTGATCCTCACCTGACTATGGCTTTGTAAACTTTATCCATTATGTGGTAAATGGTAAATGGACTGCATTTATATAGCGCTTTCACAGACCCAATGGCCACCAAAGCGCTTTACATGCCTCACATTCACCCATTCACACACCAACGGCGGTGTCAGCCATACAAGGCTCGTCGGGAGCAGCTGGGGTTAGGTGTCTTGCTCATGGACACCTCGACACTTGGTCAGGTGGAACCGGGGATTGAACCACCAACCTTCCGGTTTGTAGACAACCTACATGAACCACTGAATCACTGCCGCCCATGATTATGTGGTTAATACATAACGATAATACAATACAATAACCATTATTATGTGGTCCAACCAATCACCGACAGGGGCGGGTGTTCCTCCGACTTCGCGTCCAGCCGTGCACAAGCTCAAAACCTCACAACACCCGCCCCTGTCGGTGATTGGTTGGAACACTTTATTTTGGTTTTGAGTGGTGGTGTACCCATTTGTTTTTGTGTGCAGATTTCAGAGCCTAGGCTGCCTACAGAGACGCGTTTTTTTGACAACCTGCTTATGGGGCGGGCAGCTAGCGGATCGTTAGGAAAGATTAGACATTTATTTTTGGGCCTGAAATCACTGATACAACCTTTAATAATGGACTGTGGTACAGAAACTTGGTTTACTCTGGCTATTCTCTGCTGTCTCAGACGACGATATGTTTGTCCCGTTTTAGCCACCGTAGCTTCTTCGAAAGGGAGGGGTGAGCAGTGGGCTGAGCCCTTAGTGTAAACTCGCAACCGAACCGCTAGATGCCGCTAAAAATCACACACTGGACCTTTAACACTAGAACTACCGGAATTCCATAACTACTAGAACGACCACAGCGGTCATTCTGACCGTTCATACTTTGACGGTCATATGGCCGTACTGAACATAATTTTCGTCATGTCATATATACATTTGAACCTTTCTCTTTTAAGTTTTCCAATGATGCTTTTAATTCCTGTCGTCATGTTATAACGTCATCGCCCTTAAAACAAGCACACGAAAGATTGCCCCGACAGGTCTAAGGAAATGTAAGGAAAATTTTGCGTCAAAAATATATTTTTCACCACACTCACCACGTGAATAGACAACGGCAAAGCTTCATACCGTTTAGTACAGCCCTGTTTGTAAATAAGTTCAATAATCAATTCAAAATCTAAAAATAAATGGATATACAATGTTACGATAGGTATAGCCTAATAATAAAGGGCTAATTTGAACGGCGCAAAAAAAAAACCCAGCATCATTCACTAACGCGTACGCAGTCCACACAAACACCGCATTTCGTGTGCAGCTCCCACACACTACTTTGTGACATTTGGCACATGTCTCCTTGGTTTTATTTTTTCGCAGTTCCTCCTTACTTGGCACTGCCTCGTTCTATCCATCAGCTGCTGCTTCTGCCCGGGCCCGGCTATCGCACCACCAGTTGTGGGGCTTTTGATTTCATGTTGTCGGAGCGAAGTTCGCTTGCCAGTCGCGTGATGAAGTCCCTCCGAGAAACTTGCTCATTTGTGCACTTCTTGAACAATATGTGCGCGTTGATGGCGGGAAATGTAGCGGACTTATTATATCTATAATGTGTGCGGTCAAAATGACCGCCATGGCCATTCTAGGTAGAAATAGTCGGAACTGTTTTGTGATTTTAATAAAATAACAGTGTCAGAATAAAATATACACATATTTAGGAAAAGTCAGAGTCCTAGAGCCACATTGATTTTATTTTAACAAAGTTATTACACTGTAAAATTTAAAAACGGTCAAAATGACCGCCTTGGTAGTTCTAGTGTTAAAGGAGCCGTATGTAAGAAATTTATTTCAATTAATCATAAAATGGCCATGATATGTCACTAGACATTAAGAAATCATGTTCATTTCAAATACTTATATCACTGACAACAGTAGTCCGGCCAGGATATTGTCATTTTAAAAAGTGAAGTTGCAGCCCTCAACTGATGATGTTGTCATGTTGTGTTTTGGTTTGATGCTCCACCCTCCACATATCTGCCAATCATGAAGTCAGTAGTGTTGCGGCATCCGGGTTGCCAGCTCTGCTCTAGTTACCACAGCTGCAGTTACAAACGTTCCTGCTGGATCCTGCAGCCTATCTGGCAACCTCGAGTCAGGGGGAGGGGGAGGGGATACACCACTCTACAGTAATTTGAAAGTGATTGCAGTACCAGTTTTGGCCACGATCTTACATATGGCTCCTTTAAAAGTTACTTTCCCTGGTAACTAACTACTTTTGATTTACAGTAATTGGTTAAGTAATTCAATTACTTTTAAAAGAAGTAACTATTAACTGTAACTAATTACTAATTTTCAGTAACTTGCCCAACACTGCTTATGACTCTGCCAAGACATTACATGTCACATGTATAAAAAAAAAATCACTGGCAGTGTGAATGAACCAAAATCAAACGAACTCGGGTCAAATCCCGGGTCATTTTAGCAGCGTGTTTTCTGGAATCTCTGTGTGAAAGGGGCTCTAGTGTCGCAGAACGGGCGTGTTACAGATACTTGGTGTTTTTCCTAGATGCGGCGCGCAGTAGTTGTTTGTATCGGTGCATTTCTAGAAGTGAAGTGCACATAAATTTGGTAAATAAATATAAACAACGTTTATTTACACATCACACAACTATTTACAACACACTTCACTGTGTGATCACTGGCACAATGTACAATTGTTTTTTTTGCATTTAATTTTCCTAGGACTTTTGAAAAACATTTCAAGGGCCTCCTGTTATGGCAAGTCCCCAACTGGACTGAAGCATTGTGCTGAAGCAAGCAGGAGAGAAGAGACTAGGCTAGTTGACGGCTTGTGACTATCACAATATTTATAGGCATTTAGCAGTGATAGTGTCGGGATTTTCTATTTACAACTAAGTAAAAAATATGATCGCATTATAATCTAAATTTAATATAAATTCTAGGGGCATTATATCCGTATTATAATAGTGTTTTTGCAAAGTGACATACTCTATAATGTCAGCTCGCAGCCTCGCACATTATTAAAAAAAAAAGAATATCGTAGACGATATAGCTCTAATATTTACACATGCACACACGAATCAACTTTCTCCTGTCGGACTGCTTGTAATTTCTGCATGTCTTGATTGACTGATGTCTCGTCCAATCAGTGGTCAGTATTCCATTGGCCACATATACCTACCTTTTCCGTTTTGTCTGACTTGTCTTTGTGTTTTCTGACTTGCTATTTTGTTTTCAGATTTGTCGTTGTGTTTTCTAACTTCATTTGTTTTTAGTCTTTCCATTGCCTTTTATAGTTTTTGTTTTTGGATTTGTTATTTTGTTTTTGGAATTGTGATTTGTTTTGCACTTCTCGGCCACCGTACAAAACACACCTGATGCACATTTAGGGCCCTATGAAATCCATTTTATTTATTTTTTACAAAATTCTGTTTTATTTTTGACAATTTTTCTGTTTAAAATTTTCGTAATTCTGTTTTATTTTTTTCATACATTTTTTTGGACTCCATTTTAATGGTTGAATAAATTTATTTAGTAGTAAAAAAAAAAAATCGAATTAAAGGATTAGTTCACTTTAAAAAAAATTTTTGCTGATAATTTACTCACCCCCATGTCATCCAAGATGTCCATGTCTTTCTTTCTTCAGTCGAAAAGAAATCATTTCAAATATTTTCGGTCATTTCAAAAATAAATAAAGTTTAAGTTTAAGCACAAATGCTCGCCTTGCTCTGTTCTGTGATGTGCGTTCGTGGCGTCACGTAATACGCAATTACGTTGAAAAGGTCACGCGTAGGCAGAAGTACTGAGTCAGTGTTTACAAATGTGAGGACCATATATACATATTCAAATGTCTTGGTGTCAGTTTATCGTTTAAAATGGCCATTTCGTGTGCGTATCCTGGGTGTTTTAATATTAAAAAGGCTAAAAGAAAATTTTCGTCATAACAGAAGCGTGACCTTTTCAACGTAATTGCGTATTACGTGACGTCACGAACGCGCATCACAGAACAGAGCAAGGTGAGCATTTGTGCTTATAAAACTTAAACTTTTTTATTTATTTTTGAAATGACCGATCGTTTCGCTAGATAAGATCCTTATTCATTTGTCTGGTATCGTTTAAAGCCCTTTGAAGCTGCACTGAAACTGTCATTTGGACCTTGAACCGTTTGGGTTCCATCGAAATCCATTATATGGAAAAAAATCCTGGAATCTTTTCATCAAAAACCTTAATTTCTTTTCGACTGAAGAAAGACATGGACATCTTGGATGACATGAGGTGAGTAAATTATCAGCAAAAGTTTTTTTTAAAGTGAACTAATCCTTTAATTGAAATCATGAAACTTATACAATTATTAAACTTCTATTAAAAGAAGTCTATGAAATGTTTTTTTTTCCCCACAAATTCTGTTTTTTCTTGTAATCAAATGAAGACATAAAACATTTAATTTCTTTTAATCATATGAAATTAAACTACCTTTTTGTTAAACAACGTGCTGCACAATGAGCTTTACTGTTAAAATTAAACCATGGAAGAAAAATTTTGATTATTCCTAAATCAAGTTTTGATCATTTATTTGTATTAGTTCATCATATCAGTGTAGATGTTGATGGACCAAAATAAAACCATTAAAATATCAAGTAAATAAGTATTGTGATACTTGGTGACACACTTGTCCCAAAAAGTATTGCAGGGCTTAAAGTACTCCGGCCGGGGGCCGGATTTCCGGCTTGAGGGCAGGTCCGGCCTCCGGCGCAGGCAAAATGTATTAATCAGGCTGCAAATTACAGTCGGACGCACTTTCGGCGCGGACGCGCTTGTAAAAAACGAGCGCGTCGCTTCCTCCATTATGAGCGTGCATACCGCGCGGCTGCATTTGAAACTGGGAACTTGAATGCGGTTTAATATTTTCGAGTCAATTGATTTCACCTACCAATCATATAAGAGGAGCGCAGTTCTAACTAACGTCACAAGCCTATCAGAAGCAGAGCAGGGCGGGTCCTGGCAACACTGTGTGAGTGAGATCCATACGTTATGTTAGTGTCGTCGGTGAAAGCATGGAGCGCAGAACTCCAGAAACAACATCAGGTGACTTTAATGTCATCATGGATGAAAAGAAAGAAAGGAGATGTGAGTTGGTTGATTTCGTAAATTAGCTCAGGTCAGGATAATCATATTTTCTGTCTACACCTTTTGATGTTAGCCTTACGTTGACTGAGCTAACATTAACATACACTGCTGCTGCTAGGTAACTTCAGACTGTTTGTTAAATATTTAATGTAGAACATTCTGTGTAGCTTACAAAAAAACACATTATGTGTAGACCTACCATGAAAACGAGTCCACTTTAAACCGCTTCATTTTCTGTCAGCAATGTATGACAAGTAGTGCTGTCATCGTTAACGTAGCCTATGCGATTTCTTTATTTTTTAAAATATATTTATGAATATTTATTTTAATATATTTTAATATTTTTTAAATATTTAACACAATTAACGCTGCATCCGTTCTTTGTCATTCTTTAGCTAGGGTTATGATCACGCTCTTATTAGTTATTAGTTTGTCCACCAAATGCTTTAAACCATTAATGTGCGACAAGACAAAAGAGAACGCGCTTCAGTAAATGTCCTCCTGACACACACACACACACACATACACGGCACAAAAAGTCGTGAACCAGTATCGAATTCTCTTTCGCGCTTGAACGAACGAAAAAATGTCCGTTTTGTCGAGTATCCTCACAAGAATCAATCATTATTAACCTTAAATAAGTTAAATAAAATCTTAAATGGAAGTAAAGCGTAGTGAGAGAACGAGAGGCGTGAGATCCTGTCACCAGCTGTAGATCTTAAAGTGACAGTAGCCACTCATTCTGTCTGTCAGTAAAGTTAACCAAAGAACAAAGGAAACCGAGAAAACTACTAACTACTCTTTGACTAAAGAACGCTTGTAGCTTTAAAAAGGATTAATCTAATTTAATTTATAATTTATGCAGTGCAGAATATTTTATAACCCTAAAATTTTGGGGGAAAGAATTTTCATCGAGACATCATTAGCTATATTAATATCAGTGATACTGGCCTTCATTAATAAAAAGATGCCATTAAGATAGAGCCGTAATACTTGAAAATAAATGGTTCAATTTGAAGATAAGTCCATCTGTGCAGTCTGCCAACATTCCAACAATCAGATCATTACCTTACAATATGCTCTTTGGGCTATATGTATAACAGTTTTGATCCTCGAATCTGACTGGTGCTCGATGGGGTCTTTTGCTGTTGTTGCTCATATGCTACAAGGTTCGACTGTCGACAAAGACTCAGTTGTAATGAGTGTTTTTTTAAGTTAATGTTGCCTTTCTATCAGCTCGAACCAGTCTGTCCATTCACCTCGGACCTCTGGCATTAAGAAGGTATTTTTTTATTTTTTATTTTCTATTTTTCGGACCATTCTCAATAAACCTATAGATGGTTTTGCGTGAAAATCCCAGTCGTTCAGAAGTTTCTGAAATGCTCAGACCAGCCTGTCTTCACCAACAACCATGCCACGTTCAAAGTCCATTAAATCCCCTTTCTGATGCTCAGTTTGAACTTCTGCAGATTGTCATAAGCATGTGAACGTGGTCAAATGCATTGAGATGCTGTCATGTGATTGGCCAGTTAGATATTTGCGTTAACAGGAATCAAACAGGTTGTGTACTGTAGTAATGTTGAAGGTTGTGGGAAGAAGGAGACGGGAACCGGAGAACATTCAAACATTTAGTAACATAAAATAAACTGCCAGCAGCCCCTCGCGGACGACTGCTGGCTTCAAAATAAAACATAAACAATACCTGCCAGCAGTCTCTCACGGAACTGCTGGCTACCGACAAACAAAGAACACATCAACTAAAATCAGGCCTGTTCCTCTCTCGATCTTCAGCGTCGTCGCTCCTTTATGCTTCCGCTCCTCCGTGAGAGATGCGAGACCGGTGCGTCTCACAGGTGACGTTCATTATTCCACTCGCGCCACCGGCCTCGCGCCGTTCTCTCACATCCCTCGGCCTCGTCCTGTTCGCCCTGATTGGACACAATGAACCGGGAGCGGTGGATTTTTGCAAAACAAATAACACGCTCCAGGTGGAGTTAGAAGCTCGGGTTTTTTTCTAAAACCACTTTATTTATGTTGTTCTGTCGGAATATAGTGTCGAATTCGCTGAATGTAATCAAAAAAAAGTTGCCGACGGCAGCTTTAACCCTCTGGGGTCTGAGGTGTTTTCTGGGTCCTGGAAGTGTTCTGACATGCTCTGACATTTGTGCTTATTTCTAGGGGTGTGCAAAAAAATCGATTCACATCTGAATCGCGATTCAAGCTTTACCGATTCAAAATCGATTCATAGAATTCCAAAAATCGATTCATGTTTTTTTTTTTGTAACGGCGTGCAGGGGCGGAGTGGCAATCGGGGAGTCGGGACTTTTCCCAATGGGCCGGTAGTGTTTCGTGGCCGCGAGGGCCGGTCTGATAATAGTTAGGCTATACATCGCAAGTTCTTAGCAACACCCGTCGGCCTGGCGTGCGGCCGCTGCCCGCTGGTCAGCATCTCTGCAACAGTGTTTAGATTGAATAGCGCGTCCGAGTGAAGAGAGACTGTGCACGCGCCACAAGACAAGAGAACAACTGTATCCATGCAACTGATATAGCAGCGGCAACGAGCGCTCAGCTGGATTTCAAAAACAACAGATTTAAGCGCTAGATCTCTTATTTAATAGCGAACTAAATTAATGCTCTGCTAGTGAAATGGGGATGTTTTATTTATTTGTATTAGGTACATCCGTGCCTCAATGTTTAAAAAAATGGTCGCTGGTTGGGGACAATATCGATCCTGAGAAAAAGGGGTGGGGACATGTCCCATCCGTAAATCACGCCTATGACACGACTTCACTGGATCTAAACAAATCAATATAACCATAGATGTTATCAATATAACCATAGTAGCGGTGGCTTTTTTAATCTATTTAAAACATTTTGCAAGGGTTCTATGATATTAGTATATATTTTAGGAAGTTCAAGTGCCAGGTCGAGTCCACATTTCAACAGTCAACCTGTAGCTGAAATACTCTAGCTAAATGTAAACGTGTTTTATTTAAGTTTTATTTTAAACTTGAATTAAATGTATATGGAAGCTGGCCAAAGCTTAGCACTTTTTATTTTTTATTTTTGAATGAAGACATAAAGTAATATCAAACTACATTTAATTTGTTGTGTTTCTTTTCTTTAAAATTTTATGTCTACTGCAATCAATCACATAAGAAAAAGTAAACTATATTTACATACTGTGAATCGTTTTTTGAATCGAGAATCGTTTTTGAATCGAAAATCGATTTTGAATCGAATCGTGAGCCTAAAAATCGTTATCGAATCGTGACATTTTCTGAATCGTGCACCCCTACTTATTTCTGATACTTGTGACATTTTCATGGCTAAAGTCTGATTACACTGTATTCAGGACAAACTCTGCTACAGTAATATGTCAGCGGCATGTATGTAAACATTTTTAGTTTTGAGATAATGACGTTTATGCGTGGTTTGTGAAAAAACTAAAAAACATTGTCCCTGAAATAAGGTAATAAAACCCATACTAATTATTTATTCACAAGACTTTTGAAAATTGTATCACGTGGCCTAGAATATTTGCTTCAAAACTATGTGAAAATCATCCTGACTACTCATTTAGATAAGACAATATATTGATTTAAAATTTGTAAGATGTGTTTTGTGTTAGAAAGCTTTATGCGAGGAGGCGTGAACCATGAACCATCAACCCATGAATATTTAGTGTTTCACACCTGAGAAAGACAAAGACCCTCCCCTAATGGCCCTATAAGGTGCTATCAGCTGTCATTATCAGGAACCTTGCACAAAGAGTGAGGAGAGACTTAAAAAATAATGGCTTTTAAATGGTTTGGATTTATTTACAACACAACACTATCCAAAGATACACAACAAATGACAAAAAATCACATTAGTAAACACTGATCTAAAGACAGAGACTTGGACAGTCCCACAGCTTTCTGCCAGTCCTAAAACATAGTGGGCTACATACCTGTCATCTCCAAAGTGTTTGATTTTTTTACCATGTTCATCTACACTCATGTGAATGTCAGCAGGACTCATCAGTGTCTTCTGGTCCCTGTAAAAGAAAACATTAAGGAAAAAAACACCTGTGAACATGGTGATATCAGGAGAAACTATTTTAGATTTTTCTGGTTAAAATTATGAAATTTGCTAAATACATACACTATATATATGAACTCCCAAGTGTGTTGTGCCATGTAGGCATATGTAGGGCTGCATGAAATAATAACTAGAAAAAGTTCGTCGAGACAAACTTTAAGTTGGCTTGTGAAAGTTTGGACCAATAAGTTTGAAGAAGTTTAAAGTTTAAATTAGTTTAAAGTTTAATTAGTTTATAGTTTAGTAAGAAAGAAAGAAAGACAGATTAGTTAGAAAGAAAGAAAGAAAAAAAGATTAGAAAGAAAGAAAGATAGATTAGTAAGAAAGAAAGAAAGATTGATTAGTGAGAAAGATAGAAAGATAGATAGATTAGTTAGAAAGAAAAAAGATTAGTAAGAAAGAAAGATAGATTAGTTAGAAAGAAAGAAAGAAAGAAATAAAGATAGATTAGTTAGAAAGAAAGAAAAAAAGATTAGTAAGAAAGCAAGAAAGATAGATTAGTAAGAAAGAAAGAAAGATGGATTAGTAAGAAAGAAAGATAGATAGATTAGTTAGAAAGATAGATTAGTTAGAAAGAAAGAAAGTTAATTAAAAAGAAATAAAGAAAGAGATTAGTTAGAAAGAAAGATAGAAGGATAGATAGATTAGAAAGAAAGAAAGAAAAAAAGATTAGTAAGAAAGAAAGAAAGATTGATTAGTTAGAAAGAAAGAAATAAAGATAGATTAGTTGGAAAGAAAGAAAGAAAGAAAGTTAATTAAAAAGAAAGTAATAATGAAAGACTAGTTAGAAAGATTAGTTAGAAAGAAAGAAAAAAGATTAGTAAGAAAAAAAGAAAGACAGATTAGTTAGAAAGAAAGAAAGAAAGATAGATTAGTAAGAAAGAAAGATAGATTAGTAAGAAAGAAAGATTGATTAGTAAGAAAGATAGAAAGATAGATAGATTAGTTAGAAAGAAAGAAAAAAAGATTAGTAAGAAAGAAAGATAGATTAGTTAGATAGATTAGAAAGAAAGAAAGAAAAAAAGATTAGTAAGAAAGAAAGAAAGATTGATTAGTTAGAAAGAAAGAAATAAAGAGATTAGTTAGAAAGAAAGAAAGAAAGAAAGAAAGTTAATTAAAAAGAAAGTAATAATGAAAGACTAGTTAGAAAGATTAGTTAGAAAGAAAGAAAAAAGATTAGTAAGAAAAAAAGAAAGACAGATTAGTTAGAAAGAAAAAAAGAAAGATAGATTAGAAAGAAAGAAAGATAGATTAGTAAAGA
This sequence comes from Semotilus atromaculatus, assembly GCA_031834385.1. Classification (NCBI taxonomy): domain Eukaryota; kingdom Metazoa; phylum Chordata; class Actinopteri; order Cypriniformes; family Leuciscidae; genus Semotilus; species Semotilus atromaculatus. The sequence goes on from JAULUF010000014.1 coordinate 14,237,004, forward strand.
AAGATTGATTAGTAAGAAAGATAGATAGATTAGTAAGAAAGAAAAAAAGATTAGTAAGAAAGAAAGATAGATTAGTTAGAAAGAAAGAAAGAAAGAAATATAGATAAGTTAGAAAGAAATAAAGATAGATTAGTTAGAAAGAAAGAAAGAAAAAAAGATTAGTAAGAAAGAAAGAAAGATAGATTAGTTAGAAAGAAAGAAAGATAGATTAGTTAGAAAGAAAGATAGATAGATTAGTAAGAAAGAAAGAAAGATAGATAGATTAGTTAGAAAGAAAGATAGATAGATTAGTTAGAAAGAAAGATAGATAGATTAGAAAGAAAGAAAGATTGATTAGTAAGAAAGATAGAAAGATAGATAGATAAGTTAGAAAGAAAGAAAGAAAAAAAGATTAGTAAGAAAGATAGATTAGTAAGAAAGAAAGAAAGATTGATTAGTAAGAAAGATAGATAGATTAGTTAGAAAGAAAGATAGATTAGTTAGAAAGAAAGAAAGAGATTAGTTAAAAAGAAAGATAGAAGGATAGATAGATTAGTTAGAAAGAAAGAAAAAAAGATTAGTAAGAAAGAAAGATTGATTAGTTAGAAAGAAAGAAAGATAGATTAGTTAGAAAGAAAGATGGATAAGTAAGATAGAAAGATAGATTAGTAAGAAAGAAAGTTAATTAAAAAGAAAGTAATAATGAAAGACTAGTTAGAAAGATTAGTTAGAAAGAAAGAAAAAAGATTAGTAGGAAAAAAAGAAAGACAGATTAGTTAGAAAGAAAGAAAGAAAGAAAGATAGATTAGTAAGAAAGAAAGAAAGATAGATTAGTAAGAAAGAAAGATTGATTAGTAAGAAAGATAGATTAGTTAGAAAGAAAGAAAGAAATATAGATAAGTTAGAAAGAAATAAAGATAGATTAGTTAGAAAGAAAGAAAGAAAGAAAAAAAGATTCGTAAGAAAGAAAGATAGATTAGTTAGAAAGAAAGAAAGAAAGAAAGAAAGAAATATAGATAAGTTAGAAAGAAATAAAGATAGATTAGTTAGAAAGAAAGAAAGAAAGAAAGAAAAAAAGATTAGTAAGAAAGAAAGAAAGATAGATTAGTTAGAAAGAAAGAAAGAAAGAGAAAGAAAGAAAGAAAAAAAGATTCGTAAGAAAGAAAGATAGATTAGTTAGAAAGAAAGATAGATAGATTAGTTAGAAAGAAAGATAGATAGATTAGTTAGAAAGAAAGAAAGATAGATAGATTAGTAAGAAAGAAAGAAAGATTGATTAGTAAGAAAGATAGAAAGATAGATAGATTAGTTAGAAAGAAAGAAAGAAAAAAAGATTAGTAAGAAAGAAAGATAGATTAGTTAGAAAGAAAGAAAGAAAGATAGATTAGTTAGAAAGAAAGAAAGAAAAAAAGATTAGTAAGAAAGATAGATTGGTTAGAAAGAAAGATAGATAGATAGATTAGTTAGAAAGAAAGAAAGAAAGAAAGATAGATTAGTAAGAAAGAAAGAAAGACAGATTAGTAAGAAAGAAAGAAAGATTGATTAGTAAGAAAGATAGAAAGAAAGATAGATTAGTTAGGAAGATAGATAGATTAGTTAGAAAGAAAGAAAGATAGATTAGTAAGAAAGAAAGAAAGATAGATTAGTTAGAAAGAAAGAAAGATTGATTAGTAAGAAAGATAGAAAGAAAGATAGATTAGTTAGAAAGATAGATAGATTAGTTTGAAAGAAAGATTAATTAGAAAGAAAGAATGAAAGATAGATTAGTTAGAAAGAAAGATTAGTTAGAAAGAAAGATAGATAGATTAGTTAGAAAGAAAGAAAGATTAGTTAGAAAGAAAGAAAGAAAGAACGAAAGAAAGAAAAAAGAAAGAAAGATTAGTTAGAAAGAAAGAATGAAAGATAGATTAGTTCGAAAGAAAGATATATAGATTAGTTAGAAAGAAAGAAAGAAAGAAAGAAAGATAGATTAGTTAGAAAGAAAGAATTCAAGATAGATTAGTTAGAAAGAAAGAAAGATAGATTAGTTAGAAAGAAAGAAAGATAAATTAGTTAGAAAGAAAGAAAGATAGATTAGTTAGAAAGAAAGATTAGTTAGAAAGAAAGATATATAGATTAGTTAGAAAGAAAGAAAGATATATAGATTAGTTAGAAAGAAAGAAAGATATATAGATTAGTTAGAAATAAAGAAATATAGATAGATTAGTTAGAAAGAAAGATAAATTAGTTAGAAAGAAAGATAGATTAGTTAGAAAGAAAGAAAGATTAGTTAGAAAGAAAGAAAGATAAATAGATTAGTTAGAAAAAAAGAAAGATAGATTAGTTAGAAAGAAAGATAAGATAGATGGATGGATAGATAGATAGATAGATAGATAGATAGATAGATAGATAGATAAGTTTATTAGTACATATATAATTGTAGTTTAATTGAGTCTAGGGCTTCAGGGAGTTTAGATTTGAGTTTATTTGGTGTGCGCTACTGGGCCACCGTAGTCTTGGCTCAATTTGAACTGTTGCAATGAAAGTCAATGGGAGTTTTATGATTTTTAATATGAATTTTTAAGAAATCTGAAAGTCAAATCAGTTTGAAAAGATATAGCACACCGAGTCAGAACAGTTTGAGTGTCTGAGCCGAGTTTGGAGTATGTGGAGTTAAAGCTCTAGGAGGAGATCGAGTTGTAAATTTTTGAGTAAGAATAATAATAATAACTAGACAAAGTTCGTCGAGACAAACTTTAAGTTGGCTTGTGAAAGTTTGGACCAGAAAGTTTGAAGAAGTTTAAAGTTTAAATTAGTTTATAGTTTAAACTAGTTTAAACTTTAAATTAGTCAATAGTTTAAATTAGTTTAAAGTTTAAATTACAGAAAGAAAGAAAGAAAGAAAGAAAGATGGATTTGATTAGAAATCAAAGAAAGATAGATAAATTGATTAGTTATAAAGAAAGATAGATAGATTAGTTATAAAGAAAGAAAGTTTGATTAGTTAGAAAGAAAGAAAGATAGATTTGTTAGAAAGAA